>JBCAUI010535483.1:0-11083 GCA_038406195.1 Haplosyllis anthogorgicola | reverse complement strand
CTTTGTATCACAAAACATGCATAATATACATGCAGATTAACTCTCCATGATGTCTACTTATCAAATATTACTCTTCAGAGTTTGGATGCATTAATTTTATGGGTGATATTTGTGGATTTAAATTGTAAAATATTCCCCCAGAGCAGATGCTGGCATGCCATAACCATGCGAAGCACGGGTTCCACCTAGTACTATTTATATTTACACTCTATTAATGCACCACTTCAAAGTCTTCCGTCATTAGCCATTTGAAATATTAAATAATATCCTTACTTTGAGGAGGTAGTCACATTGTTAACAACTGACATCTATAAATATTAGTTTGTTTGAATGGCAACATTGGAAAGAGGTTTAGTCGGGTAATTTTTTCCGGGAGGTGACGTATGAATCTTTTATTTCCGCATAACTCTATGACAAGAAGTGGGACATTTGAAAGTCATTCTGTAGCGTACTACTCAAGGAACAAATAGTGTAGTAGGGAATCGGAATGAATCTGAAACTTTCATCTATATTTCCCCACAATAATATTGTTACAAATGTGAATTAAACAAGGGGATTCCACATTTATTTCTTGTTAGAATATGAAATGGTTTCAATATAGCAGAGCAAACGATTAAATGTATTTTTTCATGACCTTTCATATTGAAAATCCTGAAAATTTACACTGCAATGTTGTCCAAGTGAATGAAACGGTGAGTCAATTGTTTGGTTATTACATCTTACTTTCTGTTGATCTGGTACTTTGTTCCTATGTCAAGCAACAAAATAGATCTGGGTTGGTCGTGATACAAACAAAAATACAGAGTGTAACTCTATTGTTACTACATTGATAAAACTTGCCTCTTCATCGTCAAATTACTATCAGTTATTCAGTTCTTTGCCTAAAAGATTCGTCCCTACATCTGAGTAATTTCATTTTGTTTGAAATGTAACATAACCCTTGGCAATACAAAGCTAATAATGTAGAGCTTACAAGCTGAAGTAGTTACGTAAGCAAATATTTTATGCGGGTTGATTGGCTTCTTGACTGAAATAGATTCAGGTGTTTTCAGAGATTAGGTTTGAAATTCTGATGATTGTGGTTGTTTTCGCTTTTGTCAGTCAAGGACGTAATAGTAAATTGTTACTCTTAACTCTAGCATTTAAAGGTTCAAATTCAAATATCAAGCACCAGAAGCATATGTTAGTGGTAGATTAGTACTCTTTGCTTTGTCATTTAAGAACATAATCTATATATATATCTTCACCGATGAACAATTGATATTGGACTTGTTAATGTCGTCATTGAAACATCTATTCCTACAAAAGATCTCACACAGTAAAGGTAGCTCAGGTGGTGAATTATGAAGATTGGCTCAGTTAGCTTGGTACAAATTCCCTCCGGTCCCTATTCAAGTCCACATGTTCTGCTCTTTGAGCTACTTAATAGGACAACTTCGGTCTATTGTGAACCAGGCCCTTCTAGTGTTGTACTGATTGGAAATATTGATTGTCGTGTCTACATGTTGGTTTATTAGTGACCTGTGGGCACACACTCTTACCTCTTACACCCATATGTTTGTCGTGGCTTTTGTGCAGCTACCGCATACATTTAGAGGAGGTCCTTTACTCCTGTACACGGTTTATCAAATTGAGGTGAAAAAATCTTATGACTTATTGTACAGCGTGACAAGACATAACCCCACATCATATGGCTGATCTGGTCTTACACTAGTTTCAGACGGTCTAATTTCAAGTTAGTTACTGTTGAGAGTTGTTAATTGAATTATAAAAGTCTGTAAAGATCAATCGCAGTCAAGAGCAATAGAGGACTACCCTGGTCCTTATCGTGTTAACCGCTAAGAAAGGATGCCATTAGAGAGCATTACACAGAATTAGTATCAGTTGTGTACACAAGTGCATATAAGGGAGCTCCCGTAGTTAAACTTCTGATACGTCCGTGTACTGGAAAGAAGAGAGAAATGGAGAGCGAAAACTGCGGAACAATTTTAAAAAGCAGTACAACCTTGAACCCAAAATCAATAGTGTTGCTACGAGGGTCACATGTATCGAGAGGCTAAGCGAGCAGCTAGACCAGTGGCGACATCTTCATGCTTTCACTGAAAGAACGTCAAGCCCCCAGAGCCATTTTCCAGTCCATTGGATGGATGATTGTTAGGATATTTTCTCAAAGGCGTTAATGACACCAACAATTTGCCTGTTTACTTGTGTCATCAGAACCAGTATCTAGTCTAATTTTCAACATGGTGGATCGCTAGGTTGCAGACACAATAGGGGAAGGGTAGACCAAGCGAGCAGCAACCACTCAGAGCGGGGGCAGCAAGCAACTATTGAGCATTTATTGACCCTCATGCCAGAATGGCAATGAGGGTCTATGAAAGGGAAAATGCATTTCTGGGCATTTCAGACAATTCTGTGAAAAAGGTGACCAGGACCTCCCTCCGGACTGGGGAAAATTTCTGGCCATTTCAGACAATTCGGTGAAAAGTCAGACTCCAAATATAGCATGAGGGTCAGTGCTCCGTCAGGTCACTATTCTTGTTATCTTAGCAGTAACCCAGCTACGACTTAGTGCTACTATTACTAACGCAGCGTTATGCTTGTACAATTCTTATCATGAGAAGAACAAACACAAGGAGATAACCTGTCGGCTACCAAGCTTCATGGCACCATTTTGTCTGTCACGTGATGCCTTCCCAAGGAAATCCTGTCACGTCCTTGGCACTTTGCCAGAACTTTCAGAAATCAATGCAAAAATCTTGTGAAAACAGAAAGCTGAATGCCCGATAGAGGGCATTCAGCTCAATAATCTGTAAGATCTACACTCATTCACTTAGTTCATTCATATCCCATTTTATGACGCTGAGTTGTTACATATAGCTTTATGATATGAAAGATCAATTGTAATTCTATACTGAAATGTGGTTTTTCATTTGCATTATTATATTTATTACTAATATCGTTTGTTTGATCACTTATGAACTATACTTACACTGGAACAACACTGGAATGATTTACAATTAAGGACTCAAAAGTAAACATGTAGCTTTGATCAGTTCTCAGAATTCCCAGACATGTTTGTTCTAAAACTTCGATTACCTGTGTCCAAAAGAAACTAAAGAGTCGAGTTCTTCTTTGGAAAGAAAGAAGAGAGTATACATCTTAATTTTCCCCCATATTATGACCAAACATAACAAAATAGAATTAAGAAACCCTAATGACTGTTCAAGTGTCACTGAAGTTTGATTGGTTTGGAAACCATCTCCTGAAATTTTGAATATTTTCTGTTTACACGAAAAGCACAGCGTGCTCTTCAAGGTTATATATGTTCAGCACACATGCGTGTAGGTAATGTTAATGCAGATTGAGACAATTATTGAATTGACCATTAATAACTTTGAACTTGTTCACAGATGGCATATACATACATTAATACCCGCGGCTTTTGCATAAAGATAAAATGACCATTTCAGCGTCTGAATCAGAAATTCCTGACCGAGCAAAGAAAACACCAGTGGTTCGGTATTATGAATTATGTACTTGTCTTTTCAATCAGCGTAATATCATCTATTCAGTAGACCACTAAAATTCAAACTCTTATTTCACATTCAGTTTCGAACAAAATGAGCAATAATGAAAACCAAAATTAGTAGGTGAGAAAACCAAAATTAGTAGGTGAGAATATTCTTTAATTGATTACATTTAGCATAATTCTACAGTGAACTATTTATTTTATACGACTCAAAAACATGCAACAAGACGGCAGATTCTACTGCATTGTTGATATTCTGATGTTACGCCGAGGCAATGACATACATCCGAGCAAAAAGTTGAAAATATGTAGATGCTAACCTAGAATTCAGTTACCATGCGAAATATTCCAGTAAATAGCATTGTCAGCCATGTATTTTTTCAGGAATTCTAACGATGATAATTACTTTCCAATGTGTCAATTAAGGCAGTGATGTATTCGTATTCAAGGAACTAATTTAAGTAGGCAACCCCTGATGTTCCCGGGATCAGAATGAGATAGTAGTCTGTGAAATTAGTTTCATTATTTCTTTCCTGTCTATTTTTGGGCAAAGCTTCCCAGATGAACTGATTACTTTGAGATACCTTATATTTGAGTTGCAGTTAAATCTTTATCAGCTGCGCCTTTGTAATTTCGTCGTTCGTTTCCACGAATCATTTCCAAGAAAATAAGTCATTTTCAAGAACTGTAAGTATTTAAAGAAAAATAATTTTGTTATGTTTAAATCCAGAATCGTCAACCTGTTTTGTTGTTTGTAAAAACACTTGATTGTGTACAATTTGTTCTGAGACGTGTGTACATCTAAACTTAACAATTTCTGGAATAGGTACTTACAATATACTTAAATACAACGGTAAAATCAGTATCATTAGTTGAAACGCATGGATCTCACAGCACACTGCATGAATTTTAACCTGTAATCCTTAAAATCGAACAACTTAGACTTTGTCTGCTCACAAACCAGATAAACGTTTCTGGATATAAAAGTGACAAAATCAATAACATGCGCTTGGCACAAATAAATAGCAAAGGTACACTGGCTTTAAAACCCACGGGGAAGGTCACGCGAAGTCCGAAATAGGGAAAAAAAGTGAGACCACAAATGGACCCTGGTCCAACAAAAAAAATTAAAAGAAAATAGTAAAAGTACAATTTCAATAGACTACAATTGTTTGTTGATATTGATAATTTCATTGCAATGAACAGATGTAACTTTTCAATCGACAAAGAAGAATGTGTATTTGAAATAAATGAATTTGACAACGAATGTATTCTACAAAACATATTTATGATATCAATTGTTCATTTCGAAAAAGGTCGACTGAATCTACTGCTTTTATGTTCTGCAATTGGAATAAATCATCTTACGTGATAAACAGCAGTTTCACAAGTTGCTGAATACTTTTTATGCAAGTCTGGCGGGAAGTGAATTAACTTAATTGTCAGTATAAATCCTCTGTGAGAAAATAATTAATTGTGACACCATGTTGCCAAGTTGATTCCAAATTTGGATAGGTTATCCATTGAGATTTAAAATATTAACTTCTACTGTCAAGTCATCACCATAAGATCCATTGCGAAACATTGAAAAAGCTGCAAAAATCAAATAAATGTGGCATCGCGTTGTCTAATGTATGCATGGGATCTCAGAGAAAGTGTGAAAGGAAATTTAAATGACTATTGAAATAATTAAACTTAAATACCAATGCGAAGAATAACTTATTTATTACATATGTCACTTTTAACGTTGAACACGCGCGAAAAATTCGTCTTCAGTGTGGTCTGTACTGTCAATTGAAATTGTCACCCACAAAGTGTTTTACATTTCATTTTCCTGGGATAGATTAGTTTGACTTATTCTTAGGAAGAGTTATGCGTATTTCAGTACCGCTTTAGGAATACTTGAATTAATATTGACGCCAATGCAATATTTTTACACAAATAGCATTCTGTTCCGGTTAACGAAAACTCTATCAGATCAGTGACATTTGTAGACGGGGACAAAATAATTTTGTTTTTCACACAAATCAACAGGCGTTTATCCATTTGGAAAGAGAATTAACTTAATAGAAAGTAATTCATAGAAAGGAAGATTTCCTCCCGGTACTTATTTATTAGAGTAGGAGTTATTCTCCTTGAAAAGAGAAACTTGTTTATAATTATGTCATGCCTTTAAGACGTCAAAATATTAGCTAGTTACATAGTTCAATGCACTAATTTCACCTTAAGGATTTCATTTCGTGAGCCATTAATAAATAATTTTATTTAGTTTCATTGCCAAACTGACTACATCATTCTCTGATCAGCCAAATCACGTTGTATAACCGCTTGTATCGACTGCCAAAACAGGCAATAAATTATGTGTTACTTAAAACATTTTTCTTCCAATACATTTATGTTCTTTTACTTTAAGTCTAGTGATTCCTGTGAATGTGTTTTATAATTATCAACCTTTGGAATCACTGCACGTAAGCAAGAAAAAGTGCAGGTGGGAGATCCACCTTGGCTTTAGACCCATGGGTAAGATCACACAAACTCCAAAACAGAGATAATCAGTGGCCCCATAAATAGACCCTGGTCCAACAAAACATTTAAAAAAGCTTTAAATGAATAAAATATCTTAGTTCTAAGAAGACCGAATAACGCATTGTTAGTATTGTGATGTTTGTCTCAGAGCATTTCACTAGATAGATAACAATAGCGCATCAAAAGCACAGCATGGAGCTCTTGTGTTTTCTCTTTTGTTCTGTATCTTCCGAAACTTAAAGGAATTTTTCGATTTGGTAATATTTACAGCTAAGACATTTTTTATATAGCCTGTAAAACCTTGTACTTGTGAGTGCACATAAATACATAAACAGCAATATTTCCACCAATTCATTTATCAAGTGCTGTTTATATTCCTCAAGTGATACCGTGTTTATTATCACATTTGTTGAGTTGGAGGAGTCCCTTGGTACTAATTTTGTCCAACAGCAACATTTACGTAATGCACTGCGTAATGCAGATCGTGGGGGATAAATATCATAATATGTGTGTTTAAACATTGCGACTGGCAAGGCTAAGGATTACATTATTTACAGATTTTCACTGATCATAAGTTTATAAACCTTGAAAGTAAACAAAAACAAACACCATAATTGAGACGACAAAATATGTTTTTATGCGATTGGTTTTGGAACATTCTTATAAGCTTTGTCCAGTTTCTGCGTGGTAAGGTTATTTTGTGAAGGAACGTCTGATACTAGAGCCGCTGGCAGTGTACTGTACACGGGAGAGCAGGAGGCGCAGGGCAGGGGTTGGGGGCATGGATATGGATCTGTTCTAAATTTTGACCCTGAACATGAATCTGGCACTAGCCCAATATGGTGTCTCCAGACACCCTGGCACATAGCGGTGACATTTGCCTTAGTAATTGCTTCTACACATACGAAAAAGTCACTTGCCCATTGGGGAAATAAATCCCTTGTTTTATTGTTACAAATCAACTTTAATATGTTCCACTTTAGTGATATAAAGTTTAAGAAATACAGTGCTTCCCGTTTAAGTGGAACCCGCATAAGTGGAACTTCCGTGTAAGTGGAACTTTTTAAAACTTTTGGTTGGCCGTCAATCTACCCAATGATAAATCTGCATAAGTGGAACTTCTGATAAGTGGAACTCTGGTTAAATTGAACCACTTTTTTGTTCCCCTGAACAAAATCTGTCACATTAGTGGAACTTTTGGTCCCAAATTACACCTGAATCATATAAAGTGTTACTTATAACAAACAATAATCTGTGGTTCTAAAATTTTTTTTAAACATTAACCAATTTTTTTGGTATCAAACATACAACAGGCAAATCTAATGTACTTTGAGTACTGTAGTACTTGAAACACTGTATCCAAAATGATGAAAGAGTTCCAAATTTACTTACTTGTTTGTAAAATATAAAACAACAAGAAATGGATAAGTGGAACTACAGATAAGTGGAACTTTTTACGATATCCCTTCGAGTTCCACTTAAGTGGGAAGCACTGCATGTCTTTAGTGAAATACGTTTTGAGAAATACCAGATATATGTCATTAAGTTTAGATCCATATCTCACAATTAATTTTACACAATTTAACCTTTCACCCCAAAATGGCACTGTTTGTTTGTTGTAAATAAGTTTAAATTTGTTGTAATTGGAGTTCGGTGAGTACTCATCCTATGGATGATAGCGCAAGCTCGAGTACTAACCACTTATGCATCATAAAGCATTACTACTAATTCATGGATTGTACCGATAAGAAATGAGGTACTTGTAATGATAGAAATAAAACAGTTCAATCCAATAGAACAACTCAAAGATTATTTACAGGCGAGCAAGCCTGATAGACGTTTCGATACATAAACGGAAAAGCGATATTAAGAACAGGATCTGCGGGTTAAATATATTATTTTAAGATCATAGATATGTTAGAACAATAAGAGATAAAATGTAGTTTTAATATTATGGGAAACATCACAGAGCTAAAGATTTTCCTGTAACATGAAGGAAATTAGATGAAAAACAAAACACAAATGAAAGTTCTGAACATAACGTCAGATGAAACCCCTGAGTTTGCTTAGATCCCGTTTTCCCAACTGGGGATAGATGTCGTTTATTAGACTCCTATGTAATGCAGAAACAACATAGATCTGATTTCAGAGTAATTTACCCTTTTTTCTTATGTGTAGGAGTTAGATATGATTGCGCGGGGGAAATGTGTGGAAAGAAGCTGATTAATTCGCCTGGATAATTTTTAAAACACATTGAATGACTGCCAAACTCAATAAAAAAGAAATAAGCGAAAAGTAGACGGATTACAATTCTTATTTCTCTCAATAATACGTTTTTCATCAAAGTCTAAGGTGTCTCTGTCATCTGAGGGATAGAGTCTCAGTCTGTTATTGGTTTTGTGTGATGAGATGGTATTTTTTTCTCTGTGTTTACATCTGTGCTTTTCATCTTTACAAGGAAACGTCCCTAGGCGTGTGATGAACCTATGCGTGGGAATCCGAATAAATGTTTAATATAATGAACAATGCGATTAAAGAAATAGAAAATGTTGCACCTTTTTGAAATTTAAAATCCACAGAAGTGTTACTGTAGACAATCCTTCTGTGAAATAAAAACATTTTGCGCTGGTGTAGGCCGTTTGATACTAAGGGTATACTTACCATCTGTAAGTATCAGACAGCTCCTGTTCTTCACCCATTGGCCATTTCTTCCATTCCTTCATCCCTACCATTACACCTACTCAAACTGTGACTGACCCCCCGTCCTTATTGTCGTTTCTCTGTTCCCATATTCTCTGCCCGTATACTTTTACCGCAAAGTTAAAGAATAGTCTGTATCAAGCGTCCGTCTGAATCGGTTAGGTGAGTCCCGTCAGAGTAGATTGTGGGTAGTACTAGTTTGAACCGTGCCTTGAGCGTCCGATTAGCTTAGTCACGTTAAAACGAGATATCATCTTGTCGATTTTTTAATGAATTAACTACACCTTATATTGACATCTATGTACATGGTAACATAATTTTTTCAAAGGAGTTGCCCCATCATCCCTTCTAACGGAATAACTCAAACTTTGTTTTGTTCTGGTTTTGACGCCACGAAAATGTCGGGTTTCTAGAAATCAACAATTCTAGGGGTCTGAAATGCCACTTCTGAGCACATCATGACCAGTCTTTATTCGATGCCACAATCAGCAGAATGTCATTTAATGGTAAACTAAAGAACAAACTACCTGTGGCTCAGAGATTGCATTTTACGTATTTTCTTTGATGCTTGTGAAATAGACTTGTTTTACATATTCTGGTCTAAAATGGAGACTTGCAGTCTAGACAACAAATGGTTTAATTTATTTCGTCACCTCCTGAGGTTTTGATTGAAAAACAAATCCGGTAAAAGCCAACTTCTTTGACTTTCTCTGCAGATGCACCCAAAGTCGTGCATGATATTGCATGCGATTTACACTCCCATTTGGTTTTGTGACTAAAGTATAAAGCTTTATCAATATTTATAACGGGAAGCTAGTCTGAGACAATATCCTGTCTTGAAGAAGAGGCGTAGAATTGGTTTACACCACGACTTCATAATGATTGCAGTTTAGCAAGAAATGTAAACATCTGCACATCATACAATAATGCAAAAGTCCAGGATTTTCTAATTCATTATAAAAAGAACATTTCAAATTTCCCTGAATAGAGGTTGTTGCTGCTGTCGTACTGTCACAATTTTTCAGCACACAATCTGTCAGTGAGGCGAGATGTATCATAATACACCTGAAGTTTGGTAATAATACAGAAAATTATGATGGGCACATATCAGCACATAATTGTAAACATTATGATAGCAAGGCAATATTAGCTTATTTACTTTCATAACATTCTAAGACTATCACTTAAGTTCATTTATCAGGGAATTTCCTTCAACCAAATTTCGAAAAATGACTGAAACGTTTCAATTCAGAGAAGATTTCATGCAAAGTTTCACGGAGAAAATGATAAGACGTACATTAGACTGTCGTAACCCAAGACGATGAATCATCTAAAAGTGAGACACACAATAAATCAAGACTGACGCACGCAACTGGTGCCAGCCCCCACAAATTTTATTAATGTAGTCCACCAATTATAGCTGCGCACGTGAAATGTAATTTGTATGAAGTTCACCTACCATTACGATGGTATGATCCAATAATTTAGCGATCTGCATGTAGATATTAAGTAGATATTAAGTATTTAGGGGAATGTAACCTTGGAAGGGAGGATTTTGTTTGATTAGACTTGACTCTAGTAACGCACTGGTGTGCTGTTTGCATGATTAATTAAATAAAGTAGCTTGCCAACTAAATTTGCTTAGTTGTCTTACTTTCAACGCAGACCTGCCGTCTACTGCAAAACAGTACGACAATTTGGTGCATTGTCCGGGAAATCAATTAGTTGAAGATTGATCCTCACGAGGCAAGACAGGCAGATTTCGCTTTGGGTCAGCTCTACAATCAGTTGACTGAAAAGGTTGCACATGGCTGTAGTGCAGTGCTTAAGTATAGAGTCAAGTCACATCACTCAAAAGAGATTGGGTGCATTCTAGTAACAAGGTGGCAGTGTACACCTAAACCTAGATGAACAAGTGACAAACGAAAGTCCAGAAGTAGGATCATCGGAAGACAAGGCTCACCTTGAAGGCAATGAGTCTACGCTGAACATGACCTGTGTACCTCGCCAAGAGTTAGCTAACTGCAAACACAGTGTTCAACACTGAGAAGTAAGTGCTTACCTTCTTTGTAGCTTGATTGAGTGTTGTGGAGATATACAAATTTGTAGTGTAGAAACTACACCGATTGGTTAGCGGAACTCCCAGTAGTACAGGTACATGCATTCAGCTGAGACATTTGGTAATTCAGTGATTCTGGCTGTACTAACTATAATAAAGAGAAGAGTCTCTGAGTAATCAGATATAAATTATCACATTGTTAAAGTAGACAGCTAATATAATCGTACGGTCACAAAAACCAGAATAGCAGGGTAGGCAGTTGTTAA
>JBCAUI010535472.1:0-11084 GCA_038406195.1 Haplosyllis anthogorgicola | reverse complement strand
AAAGATAAAATGACTTATCATGTAATGAATACCTCAACAAGTCCATTAGCCCATTTAATCCAGAAGGATCTGTATTCATCCGGACTCAGTATATCTGGAGTATCAGCTATGACTTCGTTTACACCGTAAGTGACATTTCTTATCCAGGTTTTAGTGTTGCCTGAGCCTCCAAAAACAACTTCATACACTCCTGAAACAAAAAAATGTCCGGTGTTTAATGACATATTATCCTTTCCTGCTACGAGTAAAAATTAACTTAATAATTAAATCTTTAAATTATCTATGAATTATGAATGTATGGAAATTATTTTACTTACCGGTATTTTGGTTCAAGCTGAGCATCGGTGAGAGGAGAATGTGAGCATCTCCAACAGCTTTGATTTCTAACACGGTGCTCGTGGCTGATCCAATTGAATACCATAAGCTGTTGTAAGTGTAATCTGCTCTGGTGTGCGCTCTTACCACGCTTCCTAGATACCAGAGAGAGTTAGAGACATTAAACATCATAAAAGCTGTGCTTTTGTTTTGTAAATGTAAGTTGGAAATAATTATGATTTTTTGAAGTCGAAGTCACAAAAATGCCAGTTTTTAACACGCATTGCTACCTTAAAAAATTTAAAAGTCCTGTTCAATAATAAAATGCTAGCCCGGTTTTGCAGAGCCAGTACACTCCTTTAAATGAACTATCATTTGTTTGCAATAAAAGTTGGATTATTTACCCGTTAGTTTATCAATAGTCCACACACCGTCACCATTCACTGTTCTCACTGAAATAGCTTCGATTGGATAGAACATCTCATCCATGGGTGAGAACACTACAATCTGATGTTCAAACGGGATCTGTTCCTTGCCGACGGCCACTTGATCACCTTTCCAGCTTATCCAGAATGATCGAGTTTCTGTAAGAAAACGGAAATTTGACAAAGCGACACGACCGAATCTTCTTGTATTAGATCAATTAGACTAAGCTATTTTAAATTGTTGAATGATGTTTTCTATTCGACGTACCAGAGCAACTGAGAAGTCTCAATGACGTGCTGTGCTCTACCTGACCCGTCATTGTATCTTCTACTTCAACTGAACCTTCTTCTATGGTCAACTATTAAATTGTAGCAAAACACATTAGCATTATGTCCAGCTGATTAGTTTTAGCATCGGCATATTATTTTTCTGCTTTTCCTACCGACTTAATACAATACATCGAAAAAAAAATACGCACAAGAGTGCGAGAGTAAAATGGTGTGAGGGAGAACAAAAATAGGTGGCAATGTCTTGAAACGAAAGAAATTTATTAGTCTTTTTATGGAGATCACATAAAAGAAATTCACCTCGTACGTAAAGTTCCGTGCATCACCGAATGTCTGTGATAACGCAATCTTGGCTCCTCTACAAGCCTTAACACTGAATGATATGGTTTGTCTGTGCGTCGCCATCCAGAATCTGTATGCATCTGATCCATCTCCAGTATAGATTACATATGCTTCCACTGGGTTCAGGAGAAAAAAATGTTAAGGGACTTCTGCTGATGGTAGGTTTTTGGTTTTTTGGATTTTTTTCAGAGCTCGTATTAAGGAAGTCACAGTGTAAATTTGCCTTGTTTTGAAACTTAATACAAAATAATAAGCTACAAAACTAATAACGCGAAAAATCTTTGGTTTTACAAGTTACATTAGGTGACGAATAAACGTCAATTTCCCGCAGTAATTACCTGGTTTATCAGAGAATTCCCAGGACGCCCATTGATCGCTTTGTAGACCAACAGAATTAATCTGATACGGCGTAGTAATATCTGTGTATGTCAACATTTGGTACGAACCAACACTGGTTCCTTTACCCGCCGATATGACGCTCGATTTCCACGAAACCCAAAAGTAATTGGCCTCATTACATGATAGAATATCAGGAGAACTCGCGTGAGCAACCTAAAATTCATACTCGAGGTTTTAACGAAATAGCGTTGATTTTATCAGTAAAATAATACTAATCAGTCTAATTTGCCCCTTGATAAAATGTGTTATTGTTTCACATTTCGTGAGAAAGACCCAATGTGTTTAAAGAGATTAAACTATCGTGATAATTTGAGGATTTGACATATTAATTAGCCACAACATCAATATAACTTGAAAGTAAAACAGAAGGTTTGTGGCGTTCAATTACCTGCGTAGTGTCTTCTTTTATCGTGGAATTGACATTACTCAGTTGTATAGTGTAGGTGTTGATTCTGTCATTTAATACGTATGTTCCCAAGACAATGTTAATGTAGGAACAGGTTTGTAGCTTAAAGACGATATCTGTCTCTTCCGCCACTGTTAACCAGGTAGGAGCTGCCGGTTCTGAATCTGGGATCGAGTGCACTATAACTGCTTGGCCTATGGGTCAGAGAAATGATATTGTGTGACACTCATTTATCCGTAAAATGTTTTAAAATCGTTTCTGAAATTTACTACTGGGTATTCTCTGACCACGTATAGATATTGTTTTTTTGCCATCCAACTGCAAACGACCGCACACGTGCAATCCTAGTCTACTTGCACCGATTTTTCACCTTTAACTTCGGACAAAATGGTCATTTATACTTCTTGATTTTGCAAATAATAGAATTTCATACTATACTTTTTTGTTCAGATGCAAGGCACGGCATGGAATGCTATTGTCTTCAAATTAAAATGAAATTCTTATTTTTACCTGTAGATCTTGAAAACTCCCATTCGACGGGATATGTTGTTTCCCAATTTGCCAGATGAAGACTGACGAAATCACGAACCCCATACGGGTCTGTGACGTTCAGAAACACGTTACTGTACGGATCACCGTGCCCGACCACAAGAACTCCGTCCTCCCAACTCATCCAGAACTTTCTAGTAAAAATTTACAGTTTGTGAAAGTAATGGAAAGGTATTAATATCGTAACATGTTGTACAAAAGAAAGTTGAATTACATGAAAACAAACCACGCATCCTTTTAAAATTTGTTTCCTTGAGATATTTATATCATTCATGTGAACTTTTTTGTAATCAAGGGAAAATAAAATAATTACAACGTACATCCTTCCAATATGACAATTAAAAAATTGTAATTGATACTCGGGTCTAAATATCTTACTTGTGGACATCGCAGGACAATATAAGCGGCGTCTCCACGAATGTCATAACGGGACGATCACCGTTCTCATCACGGAAAGTAATGTTCGAAAAAGCGTCGTCGTAACCGAGAACCATTGTCGCAGCTTCTATTTCACCAAATTCCACACCAGTCATTAAAACAATGACTGCGCCTCGACATCCACGAACCTGGCGTACAATGGTTATGTGAGGGTTTTGATATTGCCATGAAAGGACGACTTTAAGACCAGCCATTGGGATCAAAATTCACTTAGAAGCAAGCAGCTGGAAACAGTGTCTGCCAAGTTTAATAGAACCTTAATTTTGAAAATGAAAGACGTAAGATACAGGCAAAACATACCTTAAAACTGAACTCATACTGCTGAACAACATTAATCCAATGAGCTGCTTGGTCACTTATTTCGTATCTGGATGTTACCAAAAAGGCATTCTCTGCAAAATTAGAATTTTTCTTGTGGTTCAATTTCTCTGAGATTTTAGAGGCTTGCAATTAGCAGCTATGTAAGTAAATGCACTGTGATATGAGCATCATATACCTGAGTGTATGATGTAGTGACTTTTAATTTTAGAATAGCAAATCATTATTTTTCAATTTCAATAGAGTCAGAAGAGTTTACCATTAGTGTTTCTAAGATGATACAACACAGGATCGGAGCTTCCGTAAATAGTAGCCGCCTTTATAGTGTGATTGAGACCTTCTCTGTACTCCATAAACACACTGTTTCCTACAACCTGACCAGATCCTACTGACAATATGTCATTTGACCAGCTAATCCAAAACCATCTGCAGAGTAAACGCATAAAAAATACCGATTTGAATGCTTTACTATTGTAGAGGGTGGTTCTATTTCTAAGCAGTAGAATTTTATTTTACCACGTTACCAAGTTTTTATTGCCCCTAAAAAGTAAGAACCTTGAACATACATTTTCATTTTCTGCCTCTTCAAACACTTTATTAATTTATGACTTGATCTATTAAACAAATGTCAACAAAATAATCATATAGCCTGATTGAACGATACTACATTGGCGGATCCAGGATTTCTCGTACGGGGGTCGCCCGGCCCATGGGGGGGGGGGGGCGCCAACCCAGTTTTCACCTATTTTCGCCCAAAAATCGAGAAAAACTACATGAAAATGAAGAACATTTTGGCTGTAGGAGGGGGCGCTTCCTGCGCACCCCCCCTAGATCCGCCAATGTACTATTTACCTTGATTCTACGCCAGACAGTATTTGAGGCGTTGACGCAGAAGTCAGCGTGACACCATCAAAGCCATACAGGAGGTCCGACTGGGAATTGTCGCTAATTCCAAGCCGCACCACATAAGCCGAATCATCGTTCTCAGCAACCGCCGTCAAACCCATCTTCGCTCTACAAATTAGGTGTCGGTTGATTAAAAGAGATTTCAGTATATTGTCTAGAAAAACTAAATATCACAACAGTGACATTTCAAGTTGAATGTCATTCTCAACGCATTGCCATTTAGCATTATGAGGAAGGTCTGATCAAGAACGGATGAAGACTTATACACCATTTTTGGAATGATAGGAACACGAAGCCTTATATTAAATTTGATTTTAAAATTTAAATTCGTTTAAGGATTGAAATTGGCGTTTTTTTGCTATTTGTCAGACATTATATTTTAGAACATTTATCTTCTAAATGCCAAATCCCACCGAAATATTATGAAACAAATAAAGAAATGGGATCGTACTCTCTTTCAGCTGTGATTCCCACGATGATAAATTGGTTTTGCTCTTCCGTCACCCACACGTCACCGTGTTGCTGATCCTCATCTCTGTGCATATATGTGATCCATGTCTCTCGTACTGAAATGTGAAGGTTTAGACTCTGATAAGAGAATGGAAATTAATTGTGAAACAAAAGGATTTTACGCCATATTTTAATTTTGCATCGATTTGAGAAAATCTATTTTATTGTTTCAAACTGTTGATTCGTTGTTTCAATGTTCTAACCCTCCTGTGGCATATTTAAGTTACTGGGTAAAAAATATAGTTGGGAAAGAATCAACAACAACGATTCTTGCAATTCGCGTTATTTTATGATCGTGATTTGTGAATTTAGATACCCAAGAACGAAGTTTGCCCAAATGCTAAATCAATGATCATCTTAGTATCTTTAAATGCTTATTTGTGTTGTTACCTCTGTCTTTTTGAATTTTCCAATAACCAATGGTGCCATCTCTGGTGTCGAAACCAACAGCAGTGAACAGAGGAATATCAGCTTCGTACCAGAAAAGCACCACGTTATCTCCGACTATTGTCCCTGTTCCTATGCTGATGTTATGATTTGCCCAGCTGATCCAGAAGCTCCTGTACTCTGACTCATCCAACAAACCTACAATGTAATGCAGCACATGAAGCTGTAGTTATTATGCACGCCTTCGGTAATAAGTCATCATAAAGCATTTAATAACAAGTAAGTTTGAAGGAGGAAAACCGTAAAGTACAGATAGGTAACATCGTCCAAATTAAATGTGCAAAGTCTTAGTTTGCACGTAAGCGGCAGATCCACACATACCGTCAACGTCCACTCTTGCAGCGATATCGTCATCACAGATGCATCTTCTAATTTTAACGTCTTGATTTGCATCTCCTCCAATCGTTATTCCCCAGGTGTTTTCTAATAAAATTGCCATGAAAGTAGTTAATTAGAGGATTGACCTAACCTGATGCATTTATAACATGAAAATTGGCAGAAAAAAATTAGTTGCTGAATAGCATGAACTTATATATATTACATTAAATCACTACCACATTATTGCAGGTCAACTCACCGTTTGTGTTCTTAGGATCGTAAAGAAGAGCAACTTGAGACTTGTTTGCCGCTTTTACTTCAAACACGATGTGAGTCACGTCTGTTGTGGATAAGAACTCTTCATATTGATAGTCACCGTTACTTCTGAAGTAGTAGTAATTTGGTACTGCAAAAAAGAAAAAAATGCAAATCGCGTATTCAAGGTAATGTTTACAATATTTATAACCTTGAAATATTTTTCTGTGAAGAAAGAAATAACATAGCCTTAAATTGGCAATTAAAAAATTCTGTGTTTATAAATTTGTGCACTTACGTGTATCAGCGGCAACTGAAAAGTAATTAAAAAGGTTTGCTTTTTACACATGTTTTCGTATGCCGTTTGTTTCAGAGATACAAATTGTGAAATGCCTCTTTCCATAAGTAGTTAAAATTTTTATTTACTGTGCTACAAATTGTTTATTTACCTGAACTTGGCGAATAAAATTCCCACGTAGCATTCTCAAAGTTACTGGCCAGAGAAATAGATGCTATTTCGTATTTAGGATCTTCTGGATCACTCCACGAGATGAACTCATCTTCAAACGGTGTCAATCCGTTACCAGCTCTATTTAGAAATTTAAACCAGGTCTAATCATAGTGTGTTTCTCATTCATTTTTTAAAATGGGATTGCATAAAACTGCCAGATTTTTTAGTGAGAATTATTGGAAAAGTCATAAAAAATTGTGTGGAATTAGCGCTATCGGTAGTATCAGCACGGACCTGAGTGTTCCAGTGTTTCTCTCCCAGGATCCCCAAATATACTGTCCTTCTGTACACTTTAAATGATCTGGGTTCGGTACACTATGTTTCTAATTAATATATAAAGTCAAATTTAAGTGACATGAAGTAATAGGACTAGAGAGACAAGAAATATTAATCATCTAATTTTTACCTCGTTTTGGAAGAATAGAGACTAGTTAAAAGATTGGGTTGCGGTTGAAAAGTGTGAACCATTACTTTCTACACATGAGTAATTTCGTTTGTTATTGCACTTATTTGAATCTGTTGCTTCAGCAAAACAATACGCAAAAGTAATAAATTACCTCAACGTAATCCTTCTTAATAACACTTCGTGTATTGCCGTCGACACCCAGACCGATTTCATACGTGAGACTTTGAGCTTGACCGAAGTACGGAGTGAACAGTACGTAAGCGTCGGCACAGGCCGTCAGTTTGAAGACGGCGACGTT
The DNA here is from genome assembly GCA_038406195.1 of Haplosyllis anthogorgicola. Taxonomy (NCBI): domain Eukaryota; kingdom Metazoa; phylum Annelida; class Polychaeta; order Phyllodocida; family Syllidae; genus Haplosyllis; species Haplosyllis anthogorgicola. The sequence goes on along the minus strand of JBCAUI010535472.1, from coordinate 3,953 downwards.
GTTCTCTCCGGTCGTCAACCACGCCTGGTGGTGATGTTCTCCTCCGCGGGTTTGTATTGATGTAATTAAGCCTGAAAGCGTAATGGAATAGAGAATAAAAACGATCTTCAGGTTTGCAACATGTACGCTGACAGTTTACCAAGGTGATGATAATTAGATATAAATTACAAATGTTGGGTCACACATTTTCCCATTTCTTGGGTTACGTTTCCCGAGACTCCAAAACTGAAGAATAGCAAATAATATTGAACCAAAGACGACATAGCAAAAAGGTCAATGTTCCACACTTCATTTAACATTGAGAACAAATGTGTCAAATTTTATTCTAAAAATGCTATGTTATGTAAATTTCTGATCGTTGCTCTGAAAAATTTCGTCCACGCAACGTAATCCAGTTGTCTCACCACAAATCATGAAAATATTGTCTGCACGCTCATGAACCACATGGATTGAACAATTCAGATTATTTAGTTTATATGGATACCTGCATCAATGTCAAATTCCCACTGCACGGGAAACTGAGAGCTCAGAGCAGACAAATGTAGAGACGTGTACTGCCGCACTCCATATGGGTCAGTAACTGAAGCGATGGGATTCGCATTGACAAATTTTCTTCCCAAAGTTATTGTTCCGTCATTCCATGTCACCCACATCTTCCTGTGACGAACAGATTAAAATCAATATGGCACTTGGTAAAAATACGAAACAAGGTACCTAATATTCATTTGTCAAATGTTTCAATTCAAAATCTAGATTTGATGTATTTTGAACTAGAAACATCGGATTTGCTTACTTAAAAACATCGCAGTTGAGCAGATTCAGGGTGTTAATATTGGTGGACTGACTCCCTCCATTCCCATCAAAGAACTGTACTTTGGACAAATACTCATCGATCCCAAGAGTAATCTGTACCACTTTAGTATCTACATTTCTGAAAACGGATGAAGAAATCCATCATAAAACATTGGCGGATCTAGGGGGCGCGGGAGGCGCCCCCCTACGGCCCAAAATTTCTTCATTTTCATGCAGTTTTTGGGGATTTTTGACAAAAATTGGGTAAAAATTGGGGCGCCCCAAGGTTGGCGCCCCCCACAAGAAATCCTTTATCCGCATCTGTAAAATATTCGTTTTGTCCTTGGAAACTTTATTTCAGATGTTATTTTTAATAAATATGATGCCATTTTTGACTGCACACGATTAAAATTACACAAAAAAGTGTAGTTCAGAGATCTTAAACTATGTGTGAGAACTGTCTACCTGAATGTAATAACAGCACCTGAACATGCCTTTACTTTATATTCAAAATCATATATGTTGTTTATGCTCAGATAACTGTTGTAGAACTCATCGTCGTTATTCTGCGACTTAATCAACCAATGTTCAGCTGAAATAATAACAAAATTGTGTTTTAGATACAACTTCCATTATTTTATCATATGCGTGATGATATCCTGACAGACACTCACTATTTAAAGCCTGAATCTGCCGTCTAGAGCAGGGCAGGGTCTAGTGGCTGTAAGTATTTTGTAAACAGGGCAGCTGCTTTACCTCACGCTCCCACACGCAGGGAGCCCCGTAAAAAGTGCGGGTAAGCAGTAACTTCTCACAGTGGAGCTTTGAGTATAAACAGTAACCAAGCTACGGCGTAACACTAAGTTTGTTTATTTGTTATCGTTGTTATCATTAGCACCATGTTGCATTCTGCCTTTTCTAAATTGCTAAATTGAAAACATGTGTAGTAACTCTGTTATAGATCTACTTTTGTTACACCCCTTTTTTGTAGAAAAGGCAGGTGTAGCAACAGATGTGACCTTTGGAACTACCTCTTGAAAGCGAGAAAGAGTGCGGGTGAGAGATCCACCCTGGCTTTAAAACCAATGGGGAATGTACACGAAGTCCAAAACAGAGGAAATTAGTGGCTCCACAAATGGACCCTGATCCAACTCTGTCATACTGTGTAAAAATAACTTTTTGCAAGTACTTCCTTGTGATATTAGCATGAGGTCAAAAAATAGATTGTCACGGCAGAAGATATTACACATGTAAACAAAACAGCAACGCTTCTGTCAGGCATATCTTTAGCAACTGTGTATTGCGCAGTGGTCTTATTCGGGAACACAACAAATGCTTCACCTTCATGATTTCTCACTTCATACTGTATCGGGTCTCCGGCTCCGTATAACGTAACCGCGGCGATATCGTGCGATATGGCCTCAGTCCATCTCAAAACTTCTTGCTGTCCGGCAAAACTGCCTCTGCCAAATGCTAAAATGTTTCTTGAAATATTGAAAAGCCAGTTTGACAAGTAGACTATGATATTTAAAACAAGTGATCTTCAATTCATAGTTTAATATTACATTCGCAACGCTTTTCGTCACACCTTATGTCCTGGCCAGAATAATTAAGATGGAAAAGATGCAAGAAAAGACACAGAAGAAAATTACCTATGATCCTTTCCTGCCAGCTCACCCAGAAGGTACCAGTTTCATTACAGCTGATGATATCTGGGGTTGACGCATTAATTAGCGGACTCCCATTGATATCAGAAAGAATTGAGGTGTACTGATTATTTACATTGACTACGTAAACTGGCTTACTGTCATCCTGCACAGACTTTGCGAGTCCTATGGAAACATAACAATAAATTGTAAGATTATACTGGGTTATAATCTAGTTGTCATTCAGATTTGATATTTTTAGACTGGAATTCATGCAGTTTACGATCCACTATTAGTTATTCATCTCTTTACACATTATATAAATTCAAACAAATACAGACCAATGTTCGCATTGTTGCAGCCCTTGATTGTAAACACAAGGTGGTACTGTTCATTTTCTGATACCCACAAGTCTCCGTGTTGTACTTCCTCGTTATAAAAGTCATATTGGAACCAAAGTTGGTGCACTGCATTAAGTGAAAGCAGAAATCACCAAGATGTCTACTTGTTTACAGAAAGCCCAAACCTTTTATCATTATTTATTTACGTATTATTTCAGCTTCATTATGCATTATTTGATTTTTGACAATTGCAAATAGCAATACAACACTGACATTTCTAAATAGCGTCAAAAATTATTTCATTACCTTTAAGAAAAATAGACAGACATACGTGATAATTTACATTTTGTAAATTTCTGTTTTTATCAAATTGAATTGCAGCTTTATCTACCTCTGTCTCTCAAGAATTTCCAGTAGGCATCCACATTAGCATTCGAATCCACGGTGAGTCCAATAAACTTAGCAGAGTTCATATCTTCTTGATAATATCGTATAATCACAGTTTCTTCTGATATTATTGCTCCTGAACCAAACACTATTTCGTTATTAGCCCTGAAAGAAATAAAAAGTATTTTTATTTTCCTTCACTGGGGGTTATAAGTTGTACACATCTACAGTTCATGTCATATTCAGTAAATTAACCGTTTATAACTCCCTACCATGTAACCCAGAAATCTTGATACACTGTTCCATTGAGTAGATCTGGGGTGGACGTTACGTTCATTTCTTCCCCGCTGATCAGATTCCTTCGAATTTTACAATTAATATCTTCATCTCCACCTAAACAATAAAATACTTCACTAAAATTACAACGTTGAAATTATATGCAGAAATGATCAATTTTGAAGAGAGATAGATTTTATTGCTCCAGATGTCATTTTACATAATTCGTTGAACTATACCATAGCGAAAATTATAAGGATATCGTTTAGTTATGTAAAGTCTTAAATTCAGTGCATTTATTTGTCTATTTACTTATTTATTTATTTCCCTTGCATCGTAAATGTGCCAACATATCAGACACTGGATATAATTTTCTTGCAAGCCAGGAGGCAGAAGACACAGCTTGGTATTGCAAACCATGTAAACAGCCAGCAAAAGCTGCTGTAGTTGAAGACAAGAGTATTGAGGACAGATGTAAGGAATACACTGAAAGGATGAATCAAAGACTAAA
>JBCAUI010535471.1:0-23663 GCA_038406195.1 Haplosyllis anthogorgicola | reverse complement strand
ATTATGAAATATTCTATAATTAAGCACAAATAAAGAAAATTTGTGCTTAATTTCCAATGGTGAATTGCGGCAAATGTTATTGTGTGATTGTTAATTGTGTGCTCCCTTGGGTGTGATTTAACTCGGTTTTTGATCAAAACACGACGCACCAGTCTAATATTTTAAACGATCGTAATTTATTGTATGGGCATCGCAGGTACAAATCGTGAAATTCGGCAATTTATTCCTTTAAAAAAAGGTACAAGAATTGTCTGATGTCATAATACAAGTATGTAAAATACACCTATGACAGTAAGGTATCACCCTAAATTTAATGAAATTCATTATACATAATGAAATTCATTGTACATAATGAATTTCATTAAATTAACCTACCAGTTTAAATGTATTTCTTCTTATTTAATGTAGTATATTAGAACAAATTTCCAACTAATATCACTTGCTAATGCATATTTTTTTTGTACTTTTAGTATTTAAAAAAAGGGAAATTTATTATTCCTAATATTAAGTATTAAATCTGTCTCAACATCACAAATTTCATTGATACTGGAAATTTAAATTAATTAAAGTCCCAGTTATAAAGAAACAAATGGAAAAAAACATTTATAATATAAACATACATTTTAGAAATATTTTTACAATAAATTTTCATTTTATATGCCTTTTTCTCTCCTTGAAATTCATTATATTTAATGAAATTCATTAGGTATAATGAAATTCATTATTTATAATGAATTTCATTATATTTGAGGGTGATGCCTTCCTGTATGAGTTGACTGTTGAATATTGATGACGTGTTTAAGTGTCACTTTGTAGTCAATGATTGTGAGCACAAAAATTGAGCTGAACGACTTTATGAATATTAACACTCAATCTATGCTGCATTTTATGTAGGATTGGAGAATTGACTTCTTATCTTGTAATGGCGAAGTGGCTTCAAAGCAACGTGGATGTCTTCAATAAGCAAAAGGAACAAATGCTGTCTTCTGTAGATCTCAGCCGAAAAGGCAGCATAGATGAACATATCGTTGGTTTAGTGGATTTAATAAACTCCTCGAAGCAGTACTTTACCACAAGTTCTTGCTCTGGTAGAACCATTATTTTTGAAGAGGTAACTGTTATGAACGCGAATAAGTATATATCTTCTTAGGCTTATTTTTTTTTATCATTTGGATTACATTGCGCTGGCAGGATTTTCAAAGTGCGGCGATTGAAAAAAAAATAAAAATAAAAATTCAACATGGCCCCTAAAAAGCTAAACTGTTTCTAAATATCAATAAAATTAAGATTTTTCTCGATGAGCTTTCAACGGATCTTGTCCACGACAACTGTATTTTGACCCGTACAATGTGTTTCAGCAGCCATTTGAGTTTTTTGGGTTTTTTTTTGAAATCCTGATTTCAAAGTGCGGTGGGAAATGTAATCCAAACAATTAAATAAAAAAACCCCTTAGTTCTGGCCTTTGTAAGTGTCTAGCGGTGACTTTTGTTAGCGTAATAACCTGCCCTCTTTCCTGCCGAATAACCAAGTGAAGTCTTCCGTCAATGTAGCCCGTTAATCTATGGACCTACAGCCAGTCTATTATGTTTATCTGTAGCCTTGGTTACCGCGTCAGTATAAAGGTCAACCGGCAGTATTAAGGTCACCCCAGCCAGTAAGCAGCCAGTGCTGCTGGGAACACACAACAACGCACACGCATATGTACATACGTTCAGCACTCAATAAAACCGTCTAAGGCAATACCGCTCGTATCTTATTATTTCACCCTCAGACAAGAATTGTTCCAATTTCTTTTAAAAAGGGAGATGTAATAGCTGCACGTTTATTACTGCTTAAGTTTATTTGTTTACTGCGCATAAATGACTAGCGCACCTCATATTAGTTTAGTATTGTACATGCGCACTTGTCTACCAGCCGTGATGGCGTTCACATCAAATAAAGACTGGATCAGTTTAAAATTTAAAACATTGCTTTATTATTGATACGCCGACTACTACACAACCGTCGGATATGTATTGAGATGGACGCTAATTTCTTACAAAAAGGATAGAATGTCGACAAAGATAGGTGACATAAGCATGTGTAAGACTTGAGCAGTCATTAATATCAGCAAAGGCAGTTTGCAGCCCAGAACAGATGTAACTTAAGACATTTTTTACTGCAGTAATTGTTTTCACCAATGAGAAGGTGTCGATTACATGCAAGTTCACAGGTGAAATCATAGACACAAATCGATATCTAATGAGCATTTTGTCAGTCAGTGTTATTGAATGATCATTTCAGTGAACTTCTCTGCATGTGAATAGAGACACCAAAATATTCTCATTACAGAAAGTGATACACCAATGTCGTTCACAAATGCACCGGAAAACACAACCTTGACGGAAGATCAGTCTGTCACCTGGCAATGTTCCACTGATATGGCATCACAAATCACATGGAACAAGGTATAATCTTGTATATTATTCATACTTGGAGAATTTAAATAATTGACATGATAGACATCGAACTATTTGCTAGGTTAAAGAGGTGCAATAAAAAAATCTAAATCTAGCCCAAAATTACATTGCTCCACAGATCGATGGATCCTTACCAAACGACAGAATATTTGAGCCACTGAACGGGGTGCTTCAGATCAATCCGGTGCTGCCTGAAGATCGGGGCTTTTACAGCTGCACTGGGACTACAGGCGATAAGACGACCATACATGTCTTCTATTTAGACGTTCTATGTATGAGCCCATTGTGTTCTAAACAAAATACATGTTAAATGTGAATAATGTATGCAATTTATTGCCAAAGACTTCTTCTGTATGTATTTTAAAAAAAATTTGTTGTGTTATCTATTGGTACAATTTTTAATTGTCCAGTTGCACCCAGAATTTTGCAACATCCTGGGACACGCTTGGAGCTCAGAGAGCGAGAAAATCTGCTTTTGGACTGTGTGATTCAGGGAAATCCTCAGCCTGAAGTTCAGTGGACACTGCCTAATACAGGTACGTGTATGCATAAAAATTAAGGTAATGTCGGAGAAATTTGTAAATGTATTCCGTAAACTACATGCTAGTGTGCATGTGCTTGCACACAAATGTATCAATGCCTTGTTCGTTTGCTAGTGACATGTATTGATCATGTAATATTTTATGAAATGTTTCCATGATAAAACAACATACGTCGTTATCAGTTAACTTTTCATACAATTACACGGCCTCATTCAAAGAACTGCACAAAAGTACTCCAGTGACACAAAGATGATTGTTGCATGGAGTATTTTTTAAAGGCAGATGTAACCTTTATGTAATATTATTTGATTTTATTTTTCCTGTGACAGAAGTTGCAGTGGTTCCATCACGACTTGAAGACGGAGAGGTGTTTGCAAATGGAACTTTATTGTTACGAGAAATAGGGGAATCCATGGCTGGAAAATACACATGCTCTGCTACAAACGAAATTAGTTCTGTAGAAGCCAATACCTACGTCTATGTCATGTGTATGTATAACCTAAAATGTTTCTGACACCATTTTAATGTTCTATTGCACAAAGATGGTTATTAAAATTGTAGTATTAGAAGAGGTAAAAATCCTTTAGAAGAAGTAAAAGCCAGGGCAGGCGGAATAGCTCAGTTGGTTAGTGCGTTTGACTTAGTCATGCATCGCTGAGCAGCTCACCACTGCATTGGTGGTTCAAATCCTAGGTGGCCCAGCCAACCATGCTGTATACACACTTATACAGTGTACACCTCTATTGTTGGAAAAGGCAAATGTCACACCAGATTTGACCTTGCACAAGCAAGAAAGAGTGCAGGCAAGAGATCCACCCTGGATTTAAAACCCGAGGAGGTCACAAGAAGTCCAAAACAGGGGTAATCATTGTCCCCACAAATGGACCCTAGTCCAACAAAAAATTAAAAAAAAGAGGTAAAAGCCGTTGTTAATTTTTCTTCGACACGATTACCGAATTTTGTAGACAAGCCAAGGTTAATCTGGCAGCCCACCAGCACAGAGGGTGTCGAAGGCTCAGATGTTAAGCTGGAGTGTGAAGCTGTGTCATATCCACAACACACTACACAGTGGTTCAAAGTAAGTAAGCACTACTCAAAACAATAACAGGTCAATTGCAATAAATTTTGCTTGATAAATACAAATTTTTTATTTAAATTCTGGTAAAAACAAATTTTTCTCTCGCTTTAGCTTGGCAAAGACGACCCAATTGAGCCTGGTGATGATTATTCTGTGACACCTAAGGGATCTTTGATAATAAATAACATGCAAAGTGTGCACCAAGGCACCTATACCTGTATTGTGGAGAATATTATTGGACACATTGAGACCTCGGCCGATGTTCGTTTTGTTGGTAAGTGTATAATATGCAGAGAAGTAAGTGTAATCAAAATGTTCACACTAAACTTTGCAATGAAATCTGTAGCAAAATAGTCTGAGTGTGAACTTTTTGACCCAAGATAAAATGTGCATTATTATCTGCAGCGTGAAAAGTGTCCAGTTCTCTGCATCAAATATTACATGTATGTCTGTCCTTTTAAGGAGATCTCATTATTTACAGCATTGCCCAGAGTGCAGATAGACAGAGCTAGTATAGTTACTGCAGTGGGTCAAGACATTGTGCTGAATTGTGTAGTAACTGGTTTACCACAACCAACAATGCGATGGTTACGCTACAACAGTCAACCGTTAATCCTGGGTAATTACATCATGACATCCTGACTATTAAATTTCATTTGCTTCCTAGATGTGATACAGATATCAACATTTTGTACTTTTGAAGACATAACTTTTATTAAAAACACTATTCAGTCAGTTTTTTTGTTTAGATTCAATGTGAAGTCACACATTTAAAACATATTAAAACTCTGTTGCGTTGGGTTGGATTGCACTTTTACGTTAATTTGCATTTATTATGGAATTCTGAACTGCTCTTTGATCAATTTGGATGGCACACAACTTAATATCTTTTTGGTTTGTTCTATAAACAACTTTTAAACGTTAGATGTTTCCTCATACATTTTACATCCAAATGCCTTGCATGTGTATCTGTTTCCCTTTTGTGTACTTCCAACTATTTTATTATTGTTTAGGGCATTGTTACACATATGCTAGGATTCTAAATGACAGGTGAGATTTCTAAATTGTTTTATAACCGCTACAGGTTCATTTTTGTTTTCTCAGTTGGGTATTTGTTTGTGGCACATTTTTACATTTTTACCTTCAAAAGCATGCTTTGAGAATGCCCTTACAGGTGGAGTAGGGTACACAAAAAACTGAAATTAATAATTTAGTGATCATCCCTACAATTTCAACACCGATGGCGTATTTGAAAAAAGATTACATTGTTAAAATTTGGGATATTTCTTCTCATATCAGTTGGACTCGGATTACAGTTAAACGCATAAATTTATACATTTGTTATTTTTTCTATCTTTGTAGACAACAACATGGTCCTACATGCCAACATGAGTCTGAGTATCCAGAGAATACAGTCACGTCAGTTTGGTACATATACGTGTAAAGCTGAAAACAGATTGGGTTCGGATTCTGCTACTGTTACGATACAAACTGTTGGTAAGGATTATGGCAGCCCTACGGCTAAATTACCCGAAAAGTACACTTAATTTACCTTTAGTGACTGATTTTACTCATGAGAAGATATTTTCAATGTTTATTTTTCATTAAGTGAAGCGATATTGGTAGATAGGCAAACAAAACTGGATGTTCACACCAAACAAATTTGGTAGCTTGATATTTTTAAATATGACACCCATCAAAACTTGCTGTCGGCACCCGATGCAACAATTAATTGGTGGCCTCGGTAAAAACGTAACAGCTATGCATAACCATAGTTGGTCAATTTGTTGGATATTTTCAGACATACCTGTGTTTATTGCAAGGCCGTCAGACACTACTGCACTAGAAGGAACGACCGTCAGCATCAGGTGTGAAGGACAAGGTCAGGTCAAACCGGTGTCGACATGGTACAGTGTTATTAACCAAGGTCAACGGATAGAAATACCGGGACCATTTGATGACATTGAAGTTACAAACAATGGACATCTGGTGATCCAAGTATGTAATAATATAATGTGCATATGATAGTAATTAGCATGATCCAAAAACCTTATTACCTGATATGAAGTAAATATACGTGTGACCTGGAAACTATATTTGAATGCTGATCTATCGAAGTAACATCTACTAATGAGCATGCTAAAACCCGACAAAAGTAGTTGTTAAATTTTGTATTGTTGTATGCATGAGAAACTATAGTTTTTTTATTACCACAGTGAAACCAATCGGTTGTGACCTTTACATTTTGCAAACACCTCTGTTGTTTAACCATTATGTTGCTGTATTCGAATCTTTTAACATCAGTGATGTAAATATAGTAACAAAAGAGGTGCTTGCATGAAACAGGCTTCACTGTTAATGCCCCGATATCCAGTAAAGAACAAATACAGTAAAACCTGCATTTATAAAGTGCCCATTGTTGTTGGATAAAAGTACATATGCACGTAGTGCAGATTTTAGTGTATCGTACTTTTGGTACTTATTGTACATTATTGACCTGCATGTAATAGTCTAACATTTACTAATCAGAATGTAAACAGAAACCGTGAAGGTACTTATGAATGTGTCATCAGTAACAATGTAGGTGAAGCCACCGCAACTGTTCGACTAGATGTTGAATGTGAGTATGTAAGCATGGTTGGACCTTAATTTATTGTCTATAGAATGAAATTCGATAAGACTATGTGGTCGTCCACCTGAAAAACAAGGGAAAATAGAAACTTTGTTTACAATTACAAAACGAAAATGTCTTGTTGCTGTTGCTAAGGATGACGAAAAGGCTTTTCTAGTTCCAATTGTGTCGGCCACAGTTAATTTCCAATATTTGAGCATTTTCACCTGACTTGTTCAATTGAACTTTTATTGCAAAAATATGCAGAATTGTTTTGCACACTGAATGTATTGTAATAAATATCATGCAAGTAACTTATTTTTGTTCCAACAAATGTTGAGTTGCAAATTAGTAGTTTCATACTTCGAGCAATGTGTTATGCGAAATTTATAAACAGGTTATAGTACATGTACATGTACCATACTGACCTTAAGCCTAATTTCCTGGTAAGAAAGAGGTTTTCATATGAGATAATACATATCGTTACAGATGCACCAGAAATTGATCAACAGCAACAAGAAGTCTCGGTCATACATAATACCCAGTTCACACTTCAGTGTGAAAACGAGGCCGATCCGACAGCAGAGGTCACCTGGCAACCACCAAGAGGTCAGCCAATCATCAGACAAGACCCAGGAGGCCAGAGGGTTAATGGATACAGCATCGTGGGAAGCAACCTCATCGTGCAGGGATCTGACGTAAAGAAACACTTTGGGGACTGGTCTTGTACTGCTTGTAATAAACATGGCTGTGCAACCGCTTCAAGACAAGTTTATGTTCAAGGTATGTACTATTGCTGAAATAAGATCAACCAATGAAATTTAGAAACAAAGAAACTTAAGGAACTTACCAAAACTACTTTGATTTGACTTACGTTAAGTATGCTGATATGCAATATGAAAAATTTGATTAAAACTGGATTTATTCAGGTGCACCTGTCATTACTGGTGTTGATGTAGAATGGGTGTCTGAGAGGGAGGTAGTTGTACTTTCGACTTCAGTGATCGGCTTTCCCGAGCCAGACATAAGCTTCCTTAAAGGCCAACAACTAATTGACCCAAATAGTCCTCCGGCTGGACATAGAGTTGTAGACGGTGCGATAATTTACATTTGTTCAGTGTTCTATGATACTTTTACTTGTAAATATTACGGAAATGATGGACATTAAAGTAGATCTATGCAGTACTGAATAAAGTAGATCTATGCAATACTGAATACTCACGGGTATATGATGACACATTATACACTTCGGTGGATGGACCACCTCAATTCTACTTGTAGATAAAGTTAAAAGTGCCGTAACACGTATTTTAAAATAATTTAAAGGTGTAAATTTTGTAGGAAAAATTCTTGAGATTAATGGTGGTTATGCCGGTTCATCTTACACCGTAGATGCTAGAAACTATTATGGCAGTGACAGAGTCATAGTCACAGGTAATGGTACTTTATCAACGTTCAATCACGCACCATCAAGTACACGTACACGGGCTGGCCTTTAATTAATACTGGTTGGAGGTAATTATTTTGGTCATTCGCATGTGTTCAAAAGTGACAGTGGTATTTTGTCATTACCACAAGTAAAGCATATTTTATACAACTTTGAACTATTTGTCTGTTTAATAATTTTTGCAATGCGTCACAATTTTGCAACCCATCACTCATAGTACCGGGACAAGTCACTGGTGTCAAGGTGTCACAAATCACAAACACAAGTGTTACAGTCTCGTGGGATGACGACGATGAAGCCACATCATCACCATCATTATCTGTGCCTATGACGCATTTTTTCATTCACATCACTGAAGAGAAATCTGGTGCAGTCACACCAATAAAGACGGACAAGTCACCGACTGTTGTAGAAACGCTATCTCCATATGGCAGCTACACAATCAGGGTATTTTATATCCACCACTAATACAGTACAAAACATGATTAATTGTTGTGCTAATTATGGTTCTTTTTCTAAAATTTGTATCAATATGTATATATATCACATTTCAAGGTTGCAACTGAGAATGCCCTTGGATCCAGCCCCCTAAGCGAACCCGTCTCGTTTACAACACCTGCTGGGGGTAAGTTATTGTTAAAATCTCGCTAACGTGAAATTTGATTTATCGGTGTATGAGTACTAATTCTTCGTTACACAAGTTTTTTTTCGTCATCAGTACCTGGAGCACCACAAGGCATTACCTCAGCATGGGAAGATAATAATCTTGTATTGAGATGGCAACATGCCGAGAATCTTTACGGGAACCCAGGTACATTCATGTATATTCAAATTTATAAAAGTGTTTAAGAGCATTACAATTATTTTACTAAGTGCAGTAGACGACAAGAAGAACCGCTAATTTAGTATTGCATTTAGCAAATAAATGCTGCAGGTAACTTTGACTCAAATTGTACTAAACATGAATTTTCAAAAGGGGTTTCATAAGACTTTTGTCTTGATTGAAATATTAGTCTTTCCGCAGGTATTTCTTCTTGTTGCAGATGATATTGAGTATGAAGTACAATACAGAGCTTATACCCCTGAACTCACAACTATGACTCTGATACATCAAGGTACACCACTCACCAAGATCATGCCTGGACTGAGCAATAGCTTCGGGATTTATGTAACTTTGACAGCCGTCAATACTAATGCTAAGTTGCGAAGTAAACCAGTTACAATTTCAGTTCCTGCTCGAAGTGCAGGTAAGAATAATACTCGACATCCTGCTGTGCCTCCTTTGATATGATTCCATTATTTTAGTTAATTTATTGGTAATAAATTTCTTCAATCGTACGTGTACTTTGTAATTGCAGATGGTCTACCAGTACCTGATGTAGTCACCGTGAAACATGTTAATGCTACGGCAATAAGAGTAGTCTGGGAGGTAAGACACTGCTTTGTGCTCTTGAGTTGACTGGTAAATATTTATATTTTTATGTAACCCGATCAGATGTAAACGTTTCCTTTTTGTTTGCAGCTGCCAGATTCGAGTCATATCAACTACAGCAGTATCCTAATTCGCTTGATGGAGACTGCTAATCGGGGACAAATTGTCACAAATGCAATTATAGATGATGTAACTGTAAGAAGTCACATAATTGGCCAGTTGAACCCCAGTATTGGTTACACGGTTGAATTGGCAACTTTCAACACGCAAGAATTTGGTGAATTCTCAAAACCGTATTCTCTACCAGCGTACGGTACCATAGGTAAATTGTTTCATAGTCTCAACATGACAAAGGGAATAGACTTAATTTTCATAAATTTGCTATTGATGAATCTGTTAGGAGTACATTCATTTGTATGTTTGTCGGATTTGATCGGAAAGCTGAAGGATAACCGAGAAAATGATATTTACTGCATTTACTATCACTACGATTAATTTATACTTGTAGAGCCACCTGTCGAGCCCTTACTTACTGGAGATGACGATGATAACGACATTTCAGTTGGTGTCATCATTGGGATAGTAGCAGCCATTCTTGCTATTATATTTATAGTCCTGTTGATCTGTGTCATTTGTATACAATGGCAGAGATCGAAAAACCAAGAACGAAGGGAAAGAATTATTGACAACATTTACGCTGATAATAGAAGGTAACTTATTGCTGTTGTGCGTGTTTAGTTTTGTACAGGTGTACTTTTGATACCCATCCACCATATTTTTGAGATTTCGATTTTTTTTATGACAGTTTACTGACGTGGCTGTTACCTGTATTTCAGTCTTCAGTACAGTAACCTTGGATACAGAGGACAAGACTCTGACCTTACGACTCCCGGGGCAAACGTTAGAGGTCAATATGATGTTCAGGTCGCTACTAAACAACACTACATCAAAGCAAACCAGCAGAGAAAGGTATGTGTGAGATGTGTCTAGTGTAGGTACATGTGTGTAACACTAATTTTGCGTAAACCTCTGGACTAGCATTGACCTGCATGCTTTTTGAAAGTGGATACAAAGTACAAGATGACCAAGATCTTCCGAAATGATTAAACTTTATTTCAATTCAATACATTTAATCCTTGTGATACTTCACTTGTTATGTGTTTTCATGAAAGCAAATATATTAATGGCAAAAGGGATGATGCCAATTTCTGTCCAAAATGATGAAGACTGCTTCTGTGTTATTTGAATAATTAATCTTGTTATGGCAGATATACACCGTTAGCCAGGGAAACTTTGGTCGACCGTTAGGTTACAGTACGCCCATAAATGACAGGAGAGTGTAAGTTGATATTATCTTGTGAATTCTGTCTTTGGCAGAGCAACTGTACAAGACAAAAACTGGTTAATTTTACACACATAAATCTTAAAACGGGTTTTCAAATAATAATAGTAATTCTGCTTACCAGATATGGAGATAACTTGCGATCGACTCCAAGAATAGGATCGCTGCAGAATGGTGCTGAATTTGGATACTACAAAGTCAAAGTAACTTAAATTCATTAAATTTAGTGCAAAATATTAAGAGTAAAGAATATTCCGACAGTAAAATGCAGTGTTCGTTATACTAACAATTAACATAGCTAATTCATTAAGTTCAATAATTTCCAGGAGTAAACCTTTGATATTCTAACATGCAAGAATTCTACACTTTAGGTGTCGCCACCAAAGTTTGAAGAAATGTATAGATTGCCTGCTGATGCATATAGCAGCAATTTAATGGAATATGTGGATACCGGTAAGTAAAAATTGGTAAAAAGCTGTCGAATGAGATTTTGATACAGCGGAACTTGTCTTGAGCGACACCTGTCTTGAACGACACCCTGCTTTTTACGACACTTTTTGGAGGGAAAAGTTCAGTGTCGCTCAAGACAAGGTCTACTGTATATTAATAAATTTAATTTGTGTATAGTGTGCAAATAATTATGTTGCTTTTATATTAACTAACTATTGTGGAATGTGTGACTTGTACGGTTGACTTGGTTTATGTTATTGTTGTAATCTTGTGCTGTTTCATTCCCATTCCGAACTTTTTGATAACTTTAAAATGAACGTGATTACACTTTTTATAGTTCACTATCTATTAGATGCAGAAAATAGTTAACCCTTTACCTTCCATGCTGTTTCATAGTTATGATTGTGAAATGTGAAAGTGCAAATTTCAAGTCTGGGTGCTGAGCTTTACAAGTTGTGCCCCTGATTTTGTAGCAAATAGGAAAGAATCACCGAATAGGAGAAGAAACTTCAAAACCAACAAACAAAAAGGTAAAGAATGGCGGCTGTAATTTATGAAGGGTTACAACATTTTGAAACAATCCTCTAAATGTATACACTTTACATGGTGGTTGGTCTGCACATTTGCAATTGAAAATGGAGGGTGTTTCCTCTCTTGAGCGACACCCAACTTTTGCTTCATAAAAGTGTAGCAGAAGAGAAAGTGTCGCACAAAGATTACACACATTTTATACTAGTATACTTTTCCCGAAATGTAATGTGATGTAATGTGACCAAGGTTTCCTGATCGTCAGATCACCGAGCGTTACTTCCTGTACCTTTAGTTTTGAGAAATTATTTTTTCCTTTATACCTGTAGATTTTTTTTCACGCAATATTTTGTCTATCTTAAGGTTTAATGTGTGAGAGTGTTAAAAATATTAACGTGTATTTATGAAACAATTAGGTTACATTGTAATCCTTGTTTAACATGTTAAAATAAATGAGTAAAATATTTTTTATAGACATGGACACACATTTGTACACGGATGTCGAAAATTCACTGTTGGTAGCACGACCCATTTACAGTACACCGACACGTCCCACTTACAGTAGGGTTCACAAGAAACGAAAGAAAACAGCAACACCCAGTCCAGTGCTAAGGTAAAAATCACCCTAATTTCTTACAATGTTATTAGAATGTACGGTATACAAGGGATATTGGAATCCGAAATGTATAAGCTTGGATCAGTATCTTTTCAACCCCATAATGACTTTTATTAACGGTTTTAAAAAATTAAAGAAAAGAACACGTCACTACGCACATGTTAGTAAAGCATTTGTTGTTTGAATCAGATTGGATGATAGTCTTAAGGATTATATAGTTTGGTAATTAACCGTGGGTATATTTGTCCGTGTTGGTCCTTAGATCTGCCATGCGATCGACTCCAAGTCCAAAGAGTTACCGATCAGTAGCCAGTCAGTCACCCAGCAATACAAGTCGTGTGCGCTTTGAGGACCACTCAGACTTGGAAGACACGACCACCGTTGACAACCCTTTGTTTCAACCAGTCAGAATCAAGGGCTCAGAAGGTACTGACATGTACCATTTCCGTCCAATCAAAAAGCAGCATTCCAGTCCAGTTCACCTTCAAGGGCCCGTTGCTGCTGCTGTAGTTAGGCCTGAACCTATCCATTACACTGGACTGTCCGAGAAACCACTGCACTTTGGCACCGTACCGAAACAAGACCAGTTTCAAAAAAGGCAGCAGCAGAGCAACAGGTTGGCAAATGGGGATTCATCGACAGATGAAGGGTATGGAGATTCGGGAAATGAATCTGGATTCATATTGGGAACATTTCCTCGATCTCATAGCGAAGAGCGACGGTATCAACATGGCAGTCTCTTTTCTAAAACTGTACCCTGGGAAAAGCTGTAACGACATTTTCTTTACAACCTCTTATTTATGAGAATATTATTTTCAACAAAAACATATAAGTAAAATTATCAGATGATATTGATAGTTGCTTGCTTATGTAAAAACTCGACCCCACTTTAAATGTGAAGTAAAATGCTTTTATGTTCATGCGAGGCCAATTAACTTTCTAAAGGTAATTGATCATAAAAGGAAGTGGCCATACAAATTAACGGACACACTAAATTATCATTATAAAATCCAAAATTCGACCGTAAAATAAGAGTAAGACCTGTCGTTTGGGCCGCCATCACAAGAAATTATTGCTGTATAAACTTATATGCACAAAATCGCGATTTGTGTAATGTGTTTGTTTGTTAGTTTTGATTGTTATTTAGACATGTCCACTGCATAGACATGATTTATCTACATCTGTTATTTGTCATTGAGAATATTATCTACGTATGCACATATGGACACGAACAATGCATGATCCACTGCTCTTACTCGTTATTGTATTAAGTGTATTTGTGGCTGTGATGGTAAAGGATACTGGTGAACAGTTTCCCATTTTCTGAAGTTTACTTGTATATTACCGTATTGAAATTTGTATTCTATGTACGAAAAGGTTGGCATGGTTGTGTATGTTTTTAAATTTGACGTTTAACACATTTGATAAATTCTATCTTTATAAATAATATGAAAATCTACTTATGAGCCAGCAATTTGTACTTTTATGTGGCACTTTTAAACTGAAAAGCATTTGCAATATAAACTTTGTAAATAATTGCCTGATGGTGTGCATGTAGTTAAACAGCTGGTAAACTACCTCAGATTCCTTCTCGAGCCTATGGTGAATAGTGTTTTCCCATTTACATGTATATTTTACACTTTTAGATGTGAGTTTGTTCATTTTCGTCATACGTTTGGGTTGGGGAATGCCAGTCTTCAAATTCGCCCACAGTAATCGAAGGCAGTACATCTGCTATAGTCTAACGAATACTATGAATACACGTACGTTTATCTGTTGAAACTCCTACGATTAAATCCGAAGTGATTTTATTTGATAAATTTCACATTTCCACTGATGTTGCTCCAGCTTTTAGTCATTAAAAGAAATTTAAAGAGTTTATATTGTCAATTTTGAACAGGATAGTCACATGACGATTGGGCATTTTAGTGGTGAATTCTGTTGTAACATAACTGCTTGATCGAATATTGTTTGTCAGTTGTTCTTGTTTGCTTTTGATTGTGCTGTCATTGTTAACGTTACATTGTTACATGTATCAATTTTATTAAATGTTACTTGTTTTAGTAATCATTATGGTTATTAGTTTTTTCAGTAGAACCAAAATTACCTTTTAAAACGAAACACCCTTATTGCAGTTTAATGAAAACTTAAGGATTGAAATGGCTGTTCAGATGTAAAAAGTGAGATGTAAATTGTCATAAGTAAATTGTAATAAGTTTCGATAATTCTACTTTTTATCTTCATATCAATACGTCATTGTTATTAATGGAAAGCCCATATTTACAAATTTTATTGTATATCCGTTTCATTACTATGAAAATAAACATATTTTGAATCACATAATGTACTTTATGTAAATCTGTACAAAACTGATGACATCATGGCAGTTCAATACTGCAGACAACTGTGCAAAAAAGAGATCAACGTTGCTTATTCATCTGAAATTTCGCCGATTACTGCAATTGCTTCCACTTCGACACGGGCTCCCTGAAAGAAATGAGATTGATTTACATGTTCGCTCAGGAAAGATTACGATGGACGAATGTTTCCTCTAAAATGCTAAATCCTTGAATACTTACCCTCGGAAGGGCAACTACTTGAAATGCTGATCTTGCTGGATACTTTCCTTTAAAATCTGAAAACCGAAAAAAATCCAAATTGTTCAAATGACAGCTTTTATCATCTGGGGAAAATGTATATATGTGCAATGACTTACGTTTAGCATACACTTCATTGAATGCTGGCCATTCGTTAATATCACTCAGGAATACTGTCGTTTTCACAACTGAAATCAATTACGAAATTACACAATAAGTGGCAGGTATTTTTAATCTATGCGCAAGTTTCACATTTCTGCATAAGCATCGCAATTGTCTCTTTCCAAAGGACCGGATACTATATATTTCATTACAGAATTTAGTTGAAAGTTTTATACGTACTATTATCAAATCCAATTCCTGCTGCCTCCAAAATGGCTTCCAGATTTTTGAATACCTAAAAATAATCAAGGCAAAATTTTAGTAAATACTAGGTAGTGCCCGTCCTTTGGACGGTTACCTGCCATTCAGCCAATGATGATCTCCCCTGAGACCTCATTAACAATTATTCTGTTCTGTGATTGGCTAAGACTTCCAAAGATCCAAAGGTCATTGAGTTCAAAGTGTCACCAACGTGACAGAATCGAGCCTTATATTTGTTAGTAGTATGATCTATCGACATTTGTGCCATGTCAACCCACCCCCAAGCATAATACTGGCTCCCGTGGGAGAGGGGAGACGGAGGAAGAGAGCTCTGTTCTTATTATGATAAGTTGCTTAAAGGAATGATGTTGTTCTCAAAAGAAAATTGATATGAAATACTGATGCAACATTCCAAGAGCAGATATTTGTGCACTTCGGGCGAAGGAGTAATAAAAGGAAATGTGACTCTTAAATTAAGCCAACAGGTCTTAATCAAAATGGCTTTTTAAATACGCAGTTTGTGGTAGCTGAATGCACAAACTTACAAATTTATACAAGCCACGGTAAACAAATGACCGGCTAAGTGTCTGGTAAACGTTAAGTTGCTTACTCTTGGGAGTCCAGCGAGTAAGGGCCTGCTGTGCCCTGAGTGTGGGCTCAAAAAGGGCTGCTGGATTAGTGCTTAGAGGACCAGCACGGAACGCCTAAAGGGAGAGAGGGGGTGCCGAAGTACTCCTTGTACAACAATGATTGCGAAGGTACAAGACTCAGAAATTTTGCTGAATGACTTGGTAAAAGAGCTTTCTGACCTGTTCCGTCTCGGGCACGATGCCTCCAGGTGCGAAATCATTCGCTACCGGATCTACTCCTATCCGCCCGCTTATGTACATGGTTTTGTCTACTATTACCGCCTGGCTGCAAAAAGTAACATTTGAGCTTCATACACACGGCTTGCAAATCTATTGTGCCCTAATGCGTTGCTTGTATTATACTGACATTGCGAAAATACTCCTGAAAATACTCCTACGGGCTGGGCGCCCCCCCCCCCGTACGGGAAATCCTGGATCCGCCAATAACTTGGGAGGTAAATATGAGTTTCATACCTGATTGGACCTTTAGGTATTGCTGCCTTCTCGGTTCTAATCACCTTCTTTATGGTTTTACTCGCCATATCTTAAAATTTAAAGCTTACACCTTTCCAACAGATGAATTTACAGGATCTGCTCGTTTATGTTCCGCCATGGCGTTTTTTAACACTGGATATAGCTGTACTATTTTACGCTCTAATAAATCTATTGTCCTTGGCGGTGAAAACGAGCACACGGAGTGACTTGTGACTTTAACCCCTCATTTTATCATTTGATCAGAGAGGGTGGGGGGTAAACAAAATCTTGCGGGAAGGTTATGTTTTCAGTCGTGTCTGTGTGTGTGTGTCTGTCCGGGCTATAACTTTTGAACTGCTTGACCTAGAAACTTCATTTTTCGAATGGTAGTACATCTTCATAATATGTCTTCACATTTGGTTGTTGGTTTATATCATATGCACTCAAAAAGTTTTTTTTTGTAACAAAATAGGTCTAGTCTACAGAAGTAACTCCGTCAAGCATGAATATCATTGCATGTAAGTGATGATATTACGACGCATTGTTCTGCAGAGGGAATTGCCCTAAATGAAATTCCATTTTATTTTATCTCGCAAAGATTGGTAAAATATTGCAAAAGATGATAATATTTAAAATTTTATTTTAACAATACAGATAAACTGACAAAATTGACTTTTTAGATTATTTTCCTAGATGTTTTTGATATCGCCACATAAAATTATTTTTCGAAGTGCACTTGCATGGCTTCTGAGTCTAAGGCTTTATTAAGTTTGAAGCTAAGAGTTTTTTTCGCACACGAGCGTGTTCTTTTTAATTCATATGTTTCAGCTCAGGAAAATGCTAATAATTCACACTGTGCCACTGAGGAAAATAATAGCACAGCTTGAAATTGTATTGTCCCAAATATAATAGGATTTTCCTGCTCTGCCGACACAAATTGTGTCTGTAATGGGTCCAAGAACAACGACTGCTTCCATTTCAACGCGCGCCCCTGTTGAGTGAAAAATATCAGAAATTAACAGGGTTATTGAGTCAGACTATAATGGAATAAGGGGAAAAAACATTTCTTAAATAAAAAAAACCCCTTACCCTTGGAAGTGCACCAACTTGAAAAGCTGATCTAGCTGGAAAAGCTCCTGTGAAATCTGTAACAAAATGTCTAAGAATTAATCGAAATGAATATCAATGATACTAAAGAAGCATTCATTTGTGAATTTAGCCAATTTATCTACAATTGCTACGTCCTATTACACATTTGTTATAATGAAACTGGTAATTGTAATTGACTTTGTTGTCAGCCTTTAAAATAATGAGGCATCATAATCTCTAGTTTGTGTACAACTTGTGTAGTGATCATTCTATGTAAATGACCATAACAATGATGTTAATGAATCTGGATCTCAGTTTACAGCATCAGGTAATGCAATATGCCCACTGATCCACCCACCAAATAAGTCAGTTGCTTTGTGTCTGTGCTATTGATCACATCTATTCTGGATAAATCCTGTTGGATTACCCAAGAAGGAAAAGTGAGTAAGGTCCCAAGACATTGGGACTGGATCTTGCAATCAGGTGACTGTGGTGCAGTCCAGACATGGGGCAGGCAGAACCTGATGTCAAGGGCAAGCAAGACCCCAGTGCTACCTGAGGGTGATAGTGGAGATCCAGATTCACCTCTGATTGAGTTGTTACTCCCTATGTTGATTGAAATCTATATTCTGTAAAATCTCTATCAATAAACATGTAAGCATCTGTGGATAATCTGGTGTTTTTCTTCAACTACTCCTGACTGATCACGACTGTTAACACAAAGCACAATACTAGGGATCTAGTGATGAACTTGGATACACTTAAAGCTAAACATATTATCAAGAAATACTACTATACTATTAATCATACATAAACTCTTTATTATCAAACTCTATAACAAATCCACAACAAGATATTATTAGAAGCAAAAACAGCAAGTTTTATCTGGTGCCATGATCAGGATCCCTATGCCATGCGTGACCCTCATCAAATAACATTTTGAACAATTAAAACTGACACTTGTGAATGGGATTATATAATGAATATTGTGCACTTAGCATAGGGATTGACTCATCATGACAAAAGGTAAGCTCATTCTTCCATCACACACAGACTAACATCTCAAAAGAAAACCATCAATGCAAAAAGTAAAACCACCAACGACTTGTTGAGAGATATCTTACTACTGCTCTAATAATTAAGCTTCTATGTTACATTGTCTGACAGTGTTCGGCTATGAGGATTAATTCCAAATTGCACAACATCCCTGACATATCCTACATGCTGTAATCTCCTCTACACTAGCATAAAAAAGTTTAACTACAACAGACCATTCACCTTATCAGTGTGAGAAATTATTTTCTTCCCTGCTCTCATGCAAGATAATTATAGGAGAGTACTCACCTATTATGAACCTCGAAGACACCCTTCCTATTATTTGCAACTACATGGTCTTGAGTATATGTCCAAGTGTTGTAATGTTCTGTAGTTCTCTCTCTGATTAAATGTTAAAATAAATAAGGGTGTGATAGGTGAGACTGATGAATGATCACATCAAATTCAAAATGAGTATGGTATCACATGTTACCCAAATTTTATTATGTGTAACATCTTGTAAAAGTAAGACTCAATAACTGAAATAAATTTAGAAAATTTTGTGTGTATCATTTGAATGAAGTGTCAGAAATAACCATTTGTGCTTAATCCATGGTTTACCCTGTAGAAACAGTGATTCTGTGGCTCCAGTTATTATTTGCACATCATCTCCATGATATTTGTGAAGTTTGCTAAAACTGTAGGTTATTTTATCTTACCCATCTGTACCTGCCTCTTGACCCCATATGGGTTAAAGGTAGGGGCAGGTCAGGGGTCAGGGTGGGAGTTGCTTAGCAACTGCCCAGCTAAGACAAAGGCAGCCAAGCTTTTAATTTATTGGGTTTTATGTCAATTCTACTGAATTATGTCAACTTGTAACTTTACCAATTTTTGTAAATTATGCAATAAATCAATAATCCATTGCCAGGGCATGTTTTGTATGGATTTTGGTCATAGTACATACTGGAGATTTGGACATAGAAAATTCCAGCATTGATTCGTCCTTTCATCAGTCCATCCCTGGTAGTTTTAAATCAATAAATGCATGTAATAAAGTAATAAAATAATAAATCATGTTTTTAGGCTCGCTAGTGTACCAACCATCAATCCCAGATGGACTTAATGGATAAAATCATGGATTTGGGCACTAGGCGGGTTGGCAATCCAGTCTGCAGCTGATAATATGAAGGTAAAAATCAATTTGAATGTTTAAAATCAATAAATAATCAATAATTTCCTTCATTTGCAGGTGGATTGTGGTTTTAATTGTAAATATATATCTAGTCAATGTGTGTAATGTACAGATTGTGTAAATTAGTGCAAATAAGTCATGTGTGTGTGTGGGTGTTTGTAATGGGATGTGGGATCTAGATAACTAGTATGAATAATTACTTTAATATTTCTGATTGTGTTTTGCAGCTTTACCAACACTGGGGAAAAGGGGGAAATAGTTCAAATTGGGCCAAATTGAGTAATTTTGCATATTGTTATTTATTTGTTTGATATCTAGTAACTTATGTTAACCAAAATCAATAAATTTTGTTCACGTTTAAGCATCTCATTGCATGTTATTCAGAGTAATGCGTTTGGTACTTGGACCGCAGAAAAGTTTAATTACATGCTTATGAAATGATCATTTCATTTTATTTCATAAAATTGGGGTTGTTCGTTCCTAGGAATGATAGTTTAATTGTGTACGAAACATCAAAAAAACCCATCAAAACATCAAAACTTAAAGAAATATAAAAATGAGCCTTTGCAACGTGTAATTTAAAAGTATTGACTAAAATGAAGCTGACTGCAATGTCTACTTCCATTCAAACGTTCCGTAAGATATTGTTAGTAAACTTTGATCAATTCCTTATTTGTTAGTAAACTTTGATCAATTCCTTATTTGTTAGTAAACTTTGATCAATTCCTTATTTGTACCACTTGTTGTTCCGGCAGCAAAGACTGGTCAAATCACTGCTACCCCCTTCCTGTGAAAAACTAATGCTTCTTGCGAGCAGGGTGCTGGTAGCTGGGCATGATTTCCTCTTTTTATTGCATAGAACAACACATAAGCTGAATTCAACTTCAGCTCCTGAAATTCCTATCAATTTGGAAACGCACGGAACAAAAGAGGAAACAAAAGAATTCCACGCTGTACTTTTGATGAGCTATTGTCCCAAAACTAACAGGCATGTCATCCATGTTTCGTTACTCGCGAGGATAATATCTTATTCACATCCCAGTAAAATCATCGAGTAAACACGTCTGGTTGATCTCTTATGAGGCTTTGCCAAGCTTCTGCTGTGGCAATAATCCTGTCCATACTAAATAAAGTATTATTGGTTTTCTGTAACATTGACCATGTCTGACAATTATATTTGGTGAAGGTATCTAACAATACTGCTTCTTTGGTCATAATCCCTTCCTATTATGACTACAGCGAGTTTGCGTGGGATTACTAAAGCTGGACAAATAAAAAGGCAGATTTAATTGTACATGAGCTGTGAGAACAGGGTGGGAATGTGGGCAAAAAAGTAACAATGTTCGGGATTTAGGGATAGATTAAGGCTGGCAATGGCTTTTGAGCTATTCTGCCAAATTGTGGTGTGAGCACTTCATGATGTTGCATAACTCGGTCAAAATTACGCTGAACTTGATTCAAAGCCAGAAAAATCCTTTCAAAATTTAATTCCATTTTATTCTCGAGGAATAAAATGAACTTTTATCATACGACAGAAAATATCACATCCACACTTGTATCTGAACTGGTATTCAATCTGCAGATTTATTTTGTTCAACATAAAAATTGTCAGTGGTATAAACTGAAGGACACCACAGCATTCTTAATTTAAAATCATTTTATCTTCTGTTTTGTCTGCATTGTGACAGTTTTAGATAATACAGATGTACTCTGTGGGAAATGATGGAAATTTGTTACATCTACATTATCGAAACTCCCAGGACTTTGTGTTGCATCAGCAATGAAGTCACATTTACATCAAAGTTTTAAAGTCACTTGCACAACCACAATATACATGTTCTTAAACCTTTATGTTTTTCATGGCGTATTTAGTGTTAATGGATTGCATTGGCACATCATTCGTCAATGGTTAAAGATACCAAATTAATCAAACGTTTTCATCAATGATGTTTAGCTATACATTAGAATCAACTTGAAAGTTAGTTTTAAACATAAAAGCAACTGAATCGTCTTCGTGCACAAAACAGTGCTGCAGGGGTTTAAACATAAGGTGCCCTCGTCCCAATCTTGATAGGAAAGATTGATTCATGAAATTGGGTTCAATTTGAGTGATGTTTCGTCTGGTTGAACTCTCCATATGCTTCAACTGTGTTAAATGTTAAAACTCCTGCAGATAAGTGATCGATGGTGATATTTCTGTTGGTGTGTTGTCTACACATGTCAAGCATTGTAATACTAGATGATGAATGCTTGTCGGTTCTTTTTATCATAAAAAAAATTGGTTTTTCTTTTAAATGGCAACCTTGAAAAATGTGTCTCTGCGCGAAGAAATTGGAAACGAAGAAGCTTTGGAAAATGCAATGACCAAGATAACGAAAGTTTATCGCACAAATCAGGGACTTAATGAAGCATAACAGATTTCCATCGCAGTACTTATTGATTGGTGGTATCGAAGTATTGTCCAACATCAACAATATATTTTGATTATCTCGACACATCTGGAGTGTTCTAAGCCAAAGCAGATAAGGACTGACCATTTTCGTTATTGACTTTAAAAGGTTGGTCATGAACTGCTACATAAATAAAGCTGTTTTAGCCTTGATGGGTTCAGAGATCTATGTGAGAACATCGCGGTAACAACAATCGGTTTGTTTTTAGTGCAAAATTTTTGTTGGCAAAGACTTAATTTTTAAAGAATTGATTTTAATTACGAAATTGTATGCATAATTGCATGGCAAAAATGGAAAGGCGCATTGAAAATTAAAATACCTCTTGAAATGTTGTAAATCTGGGTTCATCGGCAAAATACTGCGGAAATACTCTTGACAACTAGCTCTCAATATCTGGATTAGTATTCTATTTTGCAATTGATAAAATTTTACGACTTGTCTTTCGCTTGAACAATTCCACGGCAAAATGGAATGCAAACCTATAGTTGACACAGACGTAAGAAACATTATTCACTTCTAGAAAAATAAAAATGTTTATACTAGATGAGACTTGATATTCACTTAATATTCAAACCTAAAGTGCTGTTGGCATCTGCAAATATATAAATGTGTTACCATAAAGCGAAATATTTAGGTCTATATTTCAGTACGTGTAACAGATGTCACCGTTACTCTGCTTGTCCGAAATCACGTGCGCAGTCTAATTTGTCTAAACTCCACGTGGCTAAATTGTAGATTCCTGCTACTTTCTCCGTAGATGAATTCCCCTGCCCTTTTGCCCAATTAACTCATTTAATGAACATTATCTCTGAGGCTTAATGTCTTGCTATCAAAATGATTTGCAGTCAAGGCCACGAAAAGAAATCTAAGGCCAAAGTTAATTCGAATAGAAGTATCAGCAAAATTATCATAAAGGACTGAAAATAATTTCTAAGAGATCACTTAAAATCAGTATGTTTCGACATTTGTAATTGCCAACAAAATATTTTTGTGGAGTTAGACTGTTCACACATTGGCCGTATTTAGGAGCAAAATATTTCTTGACATTTTTCCATATTTGACATTTTGGTATGTGTAATCTCATCAGCGCGGATTATTAGATAAATAAACAAATTCTTTGCACATGTATAAAATATTTTTAGTATTCGAATTAGTATACAATGTAATAAATAAGTTTTGATTCCTAGTCTCAAAATGTGAAAAAAACCCTCTTAGCAGTAAAGTCCAGGGTGGCCACGGCACAGGGAAAACGGGGAATTTGATCTTTACTTTTTCCAGACAGGGAAAACACAGGGAATTTAAGTACAACACAGGGAAAATTTTGACAAC
>JBCAUI010535460.1:0-11084 GCA_038406195.1 Haplosyllis anthogorgicola | reverse complement strand
CCACAGTTACCAAGGCTATGGGTAAACAGAATAGACCGGCTGTAGGTCCCTAGATTGATGGGAGACTTTGTTTGGTTATTCGGCGGGAAAGAGGGCAGGATGTTACGCTAACAAAAGTCACCTCTAGACAGTATTTACTTCCATTGGTCATGATAAGTTATAATATTTGTGATATTTGATGAGCAAAGTAAGTTTAACTACTAGCTTACAGTATACCATCTGATATACCATCTTATCTGTAATCGAAAACTTGTGTCTACTTTTTGCATACTATCTTTGCTATTTCGTATTTGTGGCCGACATTTAATGGGAATCAATACGATTACATGATTCACGTTAAAAACATACCCATTGCACCCATGTCCCGGACGGATTGGCGTTTTTGAACGGTTTGATTCTGTTGACTATTGTTTGACAGGCGTCCTAGAAAGTAGATCAAATAACTGACGTCTTCCTTTCTTTGTATCAATTATAATTATCTATGCGTATTGTAGCAATATTTTTGTGAAGAACGTTACAAAACAACCAATGTATTTGTCAGTCTATGGGTATATACCGTCCTCTACGCATGCTCCAAAGGGCATCAATGGAAGTTCTCGATATTGTAATAACATTTCGGACCGCGATCCTTCAAAAACGAATACATTGGGTCTTCTCTGTTTAATAATAGCTACATGTTATCAGTGTTGACTGTAAATAGATCCAAATGGAGCTACATAGACAAATTCGTACCACTACGGCAGGAGCGACGACATCACATCCAAGGCTAGCAGCCGTGAAGGAAGCATTGGGAGTTGCGCACGTTGCTGTCTCCGCTATGTGTATCGTGTCCATGGGCAGGTCAAGCTCCCTACTGGCCACCTGTAGTTCATACAAGACAGCTTGCTTTCAGCCTTAATTAAAATTATAAAGGTGTGTCTGCAGCTTTTAAATGAACAGTGTTCACTGACCTGTATCAATTTTGTGTACAATCCCTGGCCCATCTCTGTACTGCCACTGGCCAGCAAAACCGTTCCATCCAAGTAGACTTGAACCAGTGCTGTTCCCTATAACCAACAGATTGTGTACTCATTTGCAGGTAAAGTTGAACAGATGTACACATTATATGGTAGATGTGCAAAAGGTACACGAGGTACAAAAGCCAAATAATAATTTTGTGTACCGACCTGGTGCAGCAGGTGCAGAACATACCCTGGTCCCATATTCTGCGCTGTAACGGCGATTCCTCTTTTTCTCCACTTATTTTTCCTGTTGATGGTAAAGACCAGACAGACATACATTTGCTTAATCTGCATATATATGATGTTTTTGAATGCTGTATTAATATCTTTTTAAAAAGTCACGTTGAATTGACTCTGTGGAGCCATGCACATACTTGTTGAAAGCTTCAATCTCTTTGACAGTATTATCGTAATCAGCATCAGCCTTGCACAGAGCCCACACTTCTTGTGCATTAAACACTTCTAGTTTTTGTCCCGTCGGAAGTATATTGCCATTCTTCTGTAGATTCAGCTCCCTGACCTGTAGATGGAAGATTTATAAGAAAGTTACAGTCAAAGAAGAAGCGGGTTCTTTCAAGTGGGAAATGATCACATACATAACATACATTGATATCGCACGACGTGCAAAGATATTTTGATGTTGATATTCCAATTTGAAATAATAAATATAAAAATAATTTTTTACCTTTTCTGGGCCTTGACCTATTTCTCTGGCCACATGATCTATCAGCGCTTCAGACAAAAATACAGCTTGGGGTAATCCAAAGCCGCGTAAAGCTGTGTTGGAAGGTTTGTTTGTCTTGCAAGCCTTGGCGAAGACGTAAACGTTTGGACAATGGTAGCAATTGTTGAATTCCATCACCATGTTGTGTTGAAGCTGAGTGAAAAATTTATGTTTAAATACTTCAAAATTAATCAACCGAGTGATTTTCAGTTGCAAACTTTCAAAGGGTTTTCTTGTACTGTTTATTTTTAAATAACATTTGGTGTTTTTCTTAATTCAGACAAAATTTGCCCTTACTATTTTCAATAAATATAATCAGAATTGGACCATTTTCGGTAAACTTACCAATACCACAGCACGTACTTTTAAATTTACTTTTCGGCTACTTTTTCATTTTACATTTGAGACCAATAAATACAAATACAAATTAAAGAAATTAGACAAATTCAAATTTGAATTTGGAAAACATCCATTGTCTTCTATCGTACTTACATATGCCGTCAGGTCCAGAGTGCGTCCAGCGTCTAAATAAAGTTCAACTCGCATTGCTTGGTATTTTCCATTTTTATCGAAGCCAACCTGAAATGTATAACATTTATTCGTGTTAAGCAAAGGATTCACTTTCAGCTACACACATATTTTAGAAGTCTAAAAATCGTAATGTACCCAACAGTTGAGCGTTTCACAATGTAACAGGCCATTTTTAAGTGCAGATTTGAACAACTGTGCCTTAATCAACAGAATAGTGACAAAAGACATTATGTTTGTCTCTAAAAAGACTAAAGGCTCCTGGTCACTTTGTTTATTTACATTGTTGGATGAATCTTGTCAAAGAGGATATTAGAACGATATAAATTGTTTTCACTGTTGACGCACTTTGTATCTCATAAGCACTGGATGTCTGCCACCAGTCACTGGTTTATCTTCATCTCTTGACAGTATACATCGCACGGGTCTTCTATATCTGTGCAAATGGTAATAACAACAGGAATGACAAGATATGCTTTCGCCGGCTTGACTGGTCAGCACACCAGAATTAACCAATAGATAACTTAAGGGTCTTCGGTTAAATTGATCATTTCCCTCGACTTAATATTGCTTTGCCACTTTTGCAATAGCTTCAGTGTTTCAATGTATGTGAATCAAATATCAGAGTTTTTCCCCTAATTCGTTCTGGCAAAGCTTTGCCAGATCTGTCAGATCTGACAGATTTAGTAGCTAGACTTTTAATCTCTAATTTTGGTACAGATTTAAAAGAAAGAGTAGTACTGTTTATTACAAATAATAGCTATGATATACAGACTAATTTAAATGCAATTATAAACAGTACATGATCTACTTTATATCAATTAAGATGTCCACCAACTCTGACTGATCTGACAAAAAACTGAATCCATAGCGAACCTCACTGCGGCAGCACATGCGACTACTGCCAACGGGTTTCCTTGGCATTCTTTTCCTCCAAATGCTCCGCCAAGTCGTTTTGATCTGCAAGTTACTTTGTGTTGTGGCAACTGTAATGCTTCAATTATGTCCCTCTGTAAGAAGTAAAATATTTTTTTGAAAGTTGAACCTGTTTGTTTCAATTTCTGAGCATACATCATCGGGGTATACACATACCTGAGCTGCTGTAGGATTTTGTGCCCCCGAATATACCTCCAGTTCTCCACTGTCCCTCGGTACAACTAAACTTCTGTGAGTTTCCATGTAGAAATGTAGTTGTCCACCAATCTCTAGTTCACCCTCAACAATTTTCTCCGAATTCTTAAATCCTTCTTGTATGTCTCCCATTTCAGTTTCAATCGGTGAGCCATAGTAAGACTCAGCGGTAATTGCTTCCTGTTGTACCACGTAAAGTTTTGTTAGCCAAATACATTTTATTTGAAAAAAAGAATGAAACGCTGATAAAAAAAATCTGAAATGTATCTTACAGAACATTTTGTGAAGGTCTTTGTCAAAGTCAAAGGTAATCTTCTAACCTGTATTGTTAAAATAGGTTTGCGAGGTCTGTACGTAACTTTCACGCGACTAGCTGCTTTTTTCGCTTGTTTTGCTGTGTCTCCCAGGATACCGATAATTGGTTGTCCAATTCCCTCAACCTGCGGAACAACCGATTTGAAAGTTAAGAATCATCTTATACATGATCTTTTCATCAAATCAAATTATATTACTTACTGATGTAGTAGGTTGGTTCTATGACATATCAGAAACATATCATGGTTCATTCATACCTTATCTTCTGCCAGTATTTGGTACATATTTAACTGATTTTTCTTAATGTCTCTGTAGTTGATTATTCCGTGTATTCCCGGCATTATGACGGCTTCTGTCGTGTCTACAGAAACGATCTCTGCATGCGCCTCTGTACTTTTTACGAAAGCCAGAAACAGCTCTCCTGAAATGGATAGACACCATATTCTTTGAACGACAGGGAGTAACGAACCTGTGGATATCTAAATCCCATGTAACGCTACATTCTAGGTTTTTCCTAATTATTTCCTCTGCTATTTTAGGCAGATTAGGCAGATTTGGCAGCAGGGAATTTATACTATTTTCAGTAAAATAACTGATAATGGTCAGTGACTGATTTCAGTTCAGGACTGAATGCTGTCCTTTTCAAGTGATTATTTTCAGTCTTGTACCAAAACTTGTCTAAATTTCCCTGCCAAATCTGCCTAATCTGCCAAATCTGCCTAATCTGCCTAATCTGCCAAGACCGTCAAAAGAATTAGGGGAAAAAAACCCATTGAATCACGGTTGTACATTAACATGTTCGGTTCTAAAAAATGTCAATTAAATATTTTGAACCCTATAAAACCAACGATGCTAAAAGAATTTAAGTCTAATTTATCCTTAAAAATACTCAAGCCTCTAAAATGAAAGAAACTGACAAACAATTCCAACTCTACTGTATCCATCGCATTAGAATACAGTGAGGTGGAGCAGAAGTCATGTTTCAAAAGAGTGGCTTGCATTAGCTTAGTGAGAATAAACCTCTATCACGTATTGCACCATGCTGTGTACACTCACCTTTGAATCTCGGTAGGTCATCAATGTACTGCGCTTGCCCCGTGGTGTGTTTGTCTGAGGCGACGTGAGGTACAGGTCGCCACACCGGGTCCTGTTCCACCTGATCCGGAGGTACGTCCTCAAACACCTGTGTACCCTTACATCCGTCTATCTTTGTAAGACCAAGATCGTTTCCACTAGAATTCTGTAATTAACATGGCATCAGTTAAGGAAACACCTTGCTTATTACGGTAAAAAATAAGCAATTGTATGTATACATCTCTTCAACGTAGTACTCTTATGAACACCACCCTAAATTTATGTGCAGAAAGCAAATTTGTGAAATTTGAGAGCATTTGCGCATAAAAAATAATTTTATTTTGCGACGTTCTTCACGTTTTTGTGTGATAGGTTTATGGGTTGTATTTTGGCCAGAATATAAATTAGCAAAACGTGTTTAGTTGCGTGGAAATGGCAGCACCTCCTAAATCTGTTTTGGGGCAAAATGACGGCCGATCTGTGGCCTTCTGATAGATCTAAGCAAATATAGTTCAGAACCTTAACTTCCCGTGTTTTTGTGAAGTACATGTACTGCACAATGTAAATAAACAAAGTGACGATTAAGGTCGTTAGATTTTATAGTTGCTCGATACAGATGAAAGTCGATCACCATTTTATTTAGAGAAAAGAGTGTAAAACTTGAAGTTGTACCTAACCTGCAGAAAATTCTGAACTTGGTTGGAAAATTTGAAGAAGTATCCCAACACAAGAGCCCTTCTGAACTCTTTTCTAGCAAACTCGTCATCGGGAGACATTTCTTGAGTCAACTCTTTACAAGCAGCTTCAAATACACTGTCATTCCATTCCCTGTACAAAGATAAACGATAGAAATAATAAAACCGTGTAGAATACGTATCTAATCACCTCAAATTACATAAACAGCAACAGGAAAATATATTTCCAACCTGCCACGCAGAGCTTTCTCTGTTTTCGTCGCTTTTCTTATGATATTTTTGCCAAGCCCATTGAACACGAGGGAAATGTCCTCGACCTTATGACCTTTGAAACTGGCCTTCATGGCAGCATTTACTGTAGATCTGAGATCTCTTCGTCCATCAGTTTGATGATAATTCGCAACGTATTCATTCTGTCAAAAAGAATTTAAGAAACAATAAAATGATCCCTTTAACAAAGGCAGATCATCAGAATACAAATGCACAGTGGATTTAAGGCCCGTCAGGTACTGCCCCCATCATTTTTTTTATTGATGAACTTTTGTCCATTAGCTTACTCTGGGAAGTCCAACATATTATCACACACTTCACTTAATAGCAAAAATGACGAATTTCCTAACATACAATTTGAATTGCAATGATAGGAATTGGTAGCAAATTTATTTGGGCGTTACAGTTGCTTGTACCTGATTTGATTTTGGTATTATAACATTTTGGACGATTGCTCTTCCGTACGGATTTCCTTCATCTTGCAACATTTCATCCAATAACATTTTCTTACCCTGTTGAGTACCTACAACATCAAGTAAAACTTCATTATATTTCATGTAATATCATTTAAATCACTGATAGGGCTATTGACAAAGTCACAATTTCATAGGTGTAAATTACAAATATTTGAAGAGAATCCAGATAATTAAGCATCTAAAATGGCTAAAATACAGGGTGAATATAAAGCGTGTAAGGAAAAGTGCTTGTTACGATTACCTTTTGAAATTGTGACCGAACAGTTAGTTGCAACCATAATTGGAATAAGATCTGAAATCCATGGAGCGACAGCCAGATGACCACCGATTGTCTGAAATTAGATAGTGTAATTGTATTTATGAAAGAGCAGATAGTACACTATGCATTTAAACTACTGTTTAACAACTTGGAAACATTTACATGTTTTATATGTAACTGTTATAGTAACAACAGAAATACCCAACGGGAATCGTATGTATAAGATTACTGCGTAAAGTACGCACCGCCATGTTTCTGATCTGGACCGTTCCAAGGAGACTCGTTGCATTCAATATCGCAGAATAGTTGCGAATCTCATGTTCTGAAAAAGTGCCAATGTGTAAAATACTGTACGAGCAGTGCAATTTACTTTCTCCTTTGAGCAAGCATGTATATTTGATGAAAGTGTTTTAAATATTATCACCAGTTAAAAAATTATACAAATCAAGAAATCCCAATTAGCCTAAAAGTTTAGAGCCAAATTCAAAAACACAGAGTGGAATTCTTTTGCTTCCTCTTTTGTTCTGTACCCTTAACTTTTATTAGGAATTTCTTGATTTGATTTGTCTCTTTAAACTTTCACGCACAAAAATATAAATGTAAGCGCAATACCTTTGCCCTTTGCAATAAGTTCTTCTAGAACTGTCATGATGTTACTTAGTGATAAAGCACCTCCAAGTATCACCCCTTCATTGGTAACTTTCGCCTCCATCAGTTCATGAATGAGTGATATATCAATCAATTCCGTACATTTTACTTTTTCCTCTGATGTCTTTTTCACACTAAATCCTAAAATATTTTAATTTGTCTAATAATACGATTTAAATATTTCATTTCAACATTATTGTGTAGAACCTAGCCGTTTATCTACATCGTTGTCTCAATTCGCTGCAAGGGTTATTTTAATTCAATTCACAATAGAAAATTGTGTATTAACACGAATTCCTTACATAGCACTTCCTTGTAATGGTTGATCGGTATCACACAAAACAGCAATAGGCTGTATTAATGAAGTAGAGGAAGATTCGAGAGACTTGGGCCGCACATAATCAGAAAATAAGCATCCGGCTATATATTTCCGTGAGTGTTTAATTGGGCTTGAATTGACATATATACATGTATGTATTTAAGATAAGTGTGCAATTGGTCTATGCTATAACCTTCTTACCAACATCTGTGTGTCCTGCCACGAGTCTACAGTTTGGATGGTGTTTTGTCAGGTCATGAAGTTCTTTGAGACTGGTAGGTCTGTACCACGTTATCTCTCCGTCTTTGAAGACAATAGATTCTTCCTGATATTCTTTCTTCAACTACAGTGGATATCGGACATTCATTCGTTTTCGATACAATCTTACATTCATATACGAAGTAAAAGTGTAAAATACTTTTAGACTGCTGTTTTGATTTTCTTTGATAACTCTGAGTGCTGATCTAAAATCATATAAATTCGCCGAGAAAGGATTCTGTAGTGGACACGATGCACACCATTTACCTGGAGTTCACTTGGAAATATCGGTTCCTGTGGTGGGTCATAGGGAATAAACTCTTTGTGATCAACGAGTCCTGGAAATTTCTGCATTGTGAAGTAAATAGAGTGAAAAAGAAATGTAATAGTTCAATAATTTTTTTACTTAAATCTTTGTATGTTTACAAGACGTACCGTTTTGATTCACTTAAGTCTGATCTAAGTCAATCAGAAACAAAGGGCCTTTAGATTCAACTTTCAGGTTAAATAAAAGCGCAATTTTATGTCTGTATTGGAAGTGTAACAGGTGTCACCATGGTGACATGGCAGTTCTTCTAAGTAGATTATCATATTTTATCTACACTATCAGCACAGCAAAGGGTGATTTTGACACTTATCAGTGACAGCCGTTATTATTTGGTATTTTCGCGTCAGGTTCAGATGATTACCGATACAGTTTCTGTCTTGAAAAGCATTGTCATATTCTTACTAGGACCGGCTAACGGTTAAGCTGATTAGCCGGCTAAAAGTCTGGTGGCTAACTAGCCAGCTAAGATTTTCCTTTAGCCATTAGCCATGACATTTGTGTAACAGTAATACTACACATTTGCTACTGTAACCCAAACATAAAAATCAGAAACTTGTAGGGATTTAATCACTGTACAGTATTTGTTATGACTTAAAATGATCTAAAAATAATTTTTGGCTCATTGGCACAAATGTTAAAGAGTTATATTGAATCATGACGGATAACTCCATGTCATTATTATCATCATTGGTGGTAAAATATTTTGCAAAACTTAACTTATGGCTAATCCGATAAGCCGGCCTAAAGTGCGACGGCTAAGGGGCTAAGGAAATATCCATCGGTTGGGGGCCCTGCCGAGAATGGCATGGTGTCCTTGGAAGTGGGGTCGAGTGAAAATGCTGCAAAGTTTTATACATTGCAAAAACATGGTACTGTAAAGGTATCATTAATTTGCAGTATCTATTGCTATTTTATCTTTTCAGTTACTGACAGTAAATCCAGCCGAGAACTCATTGGCACTAGTGTACAGAGATAAGGATACCCTAAAGTTTGTCAAACACATAAACAATCGTATAAATGAGATGCAGAATGACAAGGAGTTTTACGATATTGCACTAACTTATTTCGAATAATTGGTGTGAAGAACTCCATTAGGAAATTAACGTTTGATAAATTATTATCATAATGTAATTTAATAATAACTTGTGATTTACTCGAAATAAAATTTACCACATTTGAGGAAGCTTTGCTCAGCACTACATGCTTGCATAGGGTTAACGTGAATCCTAATTTCATAAAATGATAAATTTATGAAAATTTATAACTACACACATAACATTTTACCGTTTGAATATGCATTTGCATTACATGGATCATACATTGGTGAGCATGCACCGTGCACGATGTGAACCCATAAATATCTTAAGACGGACGTTACGTCAAATGCGCCATGGTGGCCAGTCGTAATGTACAGTAGACCTTCCTTTGGGCGACCACTTAATTTTGGGAAGAAAAGTGGTCGCCAATGGGGTGGTGGTGTTACAAAGGAGGATTATTCTCTGCGTAATTTAATGTATGAAAACATGTAATTGCTGCAGAGAACTTTAAAAAGGTCGGTTTTCTAGTTTCACGAATTAAATTATTTATGTTTTACGAGAAAGTTTTGAGTCGGTGGGTCTGTTCGAGATATTTCGGACTTGATAGTTACGTTTATGAACTAATGTTCATGAATGGTAACTACTCTTAAACAAGCCATAAGTATAAAACCTGTAAATACGAATACAACTTTGATAAATGGATCTTGATCATTTTCAAACTCAACTGGCAGCGTTTCCATAAATGTGACATATAAAAATGTTCCTGCTGCAATACCTTGAATTATTGCAGAAGCTAGATATCCCCCAAAGTTATGGATTTCCCCTATACCCATACCAATCAACATTCCCATCGGTATCATACTGCAGAATAAAAGAGAAAGTTTAACGAGAACGGCCATCTTCGCATCTTGCTTGGCTAAACTGATACCAACAGCAAAGCAGACTAGGCACTCATGTGCTATGACTGATATGAACAAATTGACCAACTTTGCGAAATCATCCTGCAGTCCAACTGCCATACCTTCAAATAAAGAATGTATTGAAAGTGCCAGTAACATTATGGCAGCACGAAGCGAAAATCCACCAGTTATGTCAACTGAATGGGAATGACCATGGCCCCCGTGTGAATGATGACTCTGCGGTTCACTTGAATGCTTCTTACTCTGTGTTTTGATAGTAACTCGGTTGTGTCGTCGTTTTGAGTGTCTAGTGGGGCTTGATGTGGAGTTGAGCGTGCCACTGGCACCGTTTGGCGTTTGTTCGTTTGAAAGAAGGGGTAAAGTTGAACCTTGAGTCTTCTTCATATTGCGTCTCTCAGCCTCAGCCTCACTATCATCACTTCCAGTGCTGTCATCCTCGGAATAGGAAAAATAATCCATCGGATATTTAACCATTTGTACACTTTCTGTTGCTTTGTTCTTTTTCTTACATGAACGAACACACTGTTCGGTTGCGAGCACAAGAAAGAATCCAACTACCACAACCACCTCTGTCACTGGATACTTTATATTGGCACCGGCACTGTGAAATGCCTCTGAAAATTTATCCCGAACGAAAGGAATTAAACCGATGAAGCAAACTCCAAGAAATACGCCACCAGACACACAATTCGACAGGCTAAGCAGTCGTTGTGATTTGGCACCAAGGCTTCGTCCTGGCTCCCGTGGAAACACTTTCAGTGGCAGGAGAAGGCACAGCAGAGTCACTAAAAACGTTGCTACTGCCAAAATTATCTGAATGATGAGGATTTCCATTGTCGTTCGATCGTGGTCTGCCCGTGTGATACGATTCTGTTAAAATGGAAACAAATTTGCTGGGTGACGAAAATGTATACACACATATATAAGTAAATACAATAGGCTCTGTTTTTGCAAATAATACAGGTGCTTTTTACCTGATTTGAAAGGAGACAGGTGTGGCAATATAAATACACCAGCGAGTTCAATGTACACTCGTCCCCGCTTATATCGATATTTTTGGCGCGGAAAAAAATATCGATATAAGCGGGATATCGATATAAG
>JBCAUI010535449.1:0-11084 GCA_038406195.1 Haplosyllis anthogorgicola | reverse complement strand
TATGGACAGACTACAACAGTGGAGACTGATCATGAACCACTCACAAGCATATGGAAGAAATCTATTGCAAATGCAAGTCCAAGACTGCAGAGACTACTCCTTAGACTTGCACAGTATGATGTTGACGTACAGTTGTCCATAACTGTAACCCATCACATGTCAGAGGTTAAGGATATTAACATCCCTTATTTTACTCAAATCAATTTTCAAATGCCAAGCAGACACAAAATGGAAATGGCATGTGGAAAAATTCAGTGACAGCAAACTAAAGAAACCCCAGATCTCAATACTTGTCAATGGAAATTGATTATTTTCACCATCTCTGTACTCAAAAATATGCATAATTGAACTGTGCTATTCTGTGCATTTTCTATTGAATTATTGGACGTATAAGTTTCTAACGAAAAAAGTGTGCGCGCACATGCCTTACAACCTGTAGGGTCATAGGACATACTATAAAACTATAAAACTATGCGCGCACTGTTGTCAATTCTTTGGAATAAACCCAGTCTAATCATGCACGCGATGCAGAAACTTATACCTCCATTGCTCTTTGATTTTTTACCATTCCTTTCAGAATCCGCAATGGCATTTTGGTTACCTTAAGCGGGTTGGTGGTCAGTTCTAAACTCTTTCCCTCCACAAGCCGAGAAAAGGGCGTGTCAAAGAAAACTGGGAAAAGATCACCCCAATTTATCATAGCGTTTTAGGCGTTAAGGTAAATTTTTGTCCTTGTAAACTGCGCAAAAACTGTAAAAGTAAATGAACTCTTCACACAGTCATTTAGAAGAAAAGCCAACTATTTTGTTAACTTCTGGTTACGGTCTGATGATGCTGCCTTAAATGTTTAATGTCTAACTTGTAAACACAAAATATTTATGCCGGTTCAAAAGGTCAGCCGTTCAATAGACAGAAGGAAATAAATCATTACAAAAATCATTCTGTTCTTGTTGTCTTGCAGTTAGCAATTTTGAAACGTGGATTCGTGTGGCAACAGAATACTACAAAAGGGTGAGTGCCTTTCACACTATTCCTTATTTCTGTACTTGAAAATTTAAATATTAAACTTGATGAACGGATCAAATTTCACATTAAAATGTTTTAGTCGTGTTTAAAAGAAAGACAA
The DNA here is from genome assembly GCA_038406195.1 of Haplosyllis anthogorgicola. Taxonomy (NCBI): domain Eukaryota; kingdom Metazoa; phylum Annelida; class Polychaeta; order Phyllodocida; family Syllidae; genus Haplosyllis; species Haplosyllis anthogorgicola. The sequence continues at coordinate 9,958 of JBCAUI010535449.1, read as the reverse complement.
TATTAAAGCTTCTTTTTCATACGGTTTTACTGTTATAAATTTGTGCGTATCAAATTTAATACACTTTCTATATAAGCAACTCCACAATAAATATAGCAATGTAAGTTTAATCCTCAGGCTCTCAGGTTAGATCCATTAATTTATCAGCTTTGTTGACTAAAATGGGTTGAAATGGACTTGAATTATGCCAACAACTCAGTATTTAAGTGATTTTATTTCTGGAGAAAAATTATGAATTTTTAACTCTGAACGCTGAATTTTTGAAGGCTCATATAAAACCACTTTAATGAAAATGGCTTTCTCCTAAAAGATGAAGTGGCTCGGTAAGAAGAAAATGACCTCTGTTAGTCTTGTTCGGGCCAAAACAGAATTATTCCCCTGATCATTTTGTTTATTTACGTTCTTGGATGATCTAACCAAAAATTGGGAGTTCAAACTTGTGAAGTCTATTGTCAGGGGGTGGGACGGCAATAGCCGGCTGTGCAATAGTAAAATCAATATCCATCAAAATCAATGCTTAAATCAAACCGGCCTACGCTTCAGAAGACGGACGCAATAGCTCATCATTTTTGGAGAGTTCAAAAAGTCAGCTATTGCATTTTTATCTTTCATGAAGTCTTTCTATGCTTTACTCAGAGTGCAAGTCCATTTATGCAGGTTGCACTCTGCTTACAATATGCTAGTTTACAGTTTTACATATAAATTCAAATTATAAGTCACAAAAGCAAGTGAAAATTGTTCAGCTATTGCCAAAACATATTCTGTTATCCGTGCATGCAGTTCATTTTGTCTTGTAGTCACCCATTTGTCGTCGCACCACCTGATTAAGTCTACAGGGTACAGAGGTTGAAGCAACCACAAAGACAATTACTCCGAAGATCTTGATTTTGTATGGCTATTTATTCATTGGAAGAATGTCTCTCTATAAAAAGTATACACAATGGAACAACATTTCTCGAAACAGAGTGAAGATAACAATACCTCCAAATGAGTACAGGGACTTGCGGGAAATAATCTAATTGTAGTAAATGAGGTGAGAAGTGTGACCAAAATACTGTTGGTGCACCCAGTTTCATCAGCCTACTGGCCTGCTATCTAATGTAGCAACCAAATACAAGACAACATTTACGAATATTTCGATATTCACCTTTATCCACTTTCAACATTCACCTGAAAGTTTATTGCATATTTTAACGACGCATTTTAATTCACAGGTGAAAGAATGACTTCACAAAACCCTATATTTGCAAACTGAAAACAATAGAACACATTTCTTGGAAAACTCGAGTTACATTTTAGTTAATGAGGCATTGCTCTTTAATAACCTTTGTATCGTAAAACAATCCCTTAGATTTTACCCTCAGAATTTTAAAACACGAATACAAAATAGATACTTTAAATTCACACAAGACAGAACTAAAACAAATCTTGCAATTAGTTTGATTGGAGACTGGATATTATTTCAGAGCACGGTCATGGTATAGATTGTGGGACGCAAAAGGAAATCCGCAGGAACTAATTAACACTGAAGTTTTATGAGGAAAGTTTTAAAGTAAGACATTTTCTTAAAAAATTCTTTCGACCATTTTCCAGACAAATTGCAAGAACAGCTAGCCCTGCGTAGAGTTCGGGTGTTGTGTTGTGTAGGTATAAAACAAGAGAGAGATACTTGGATTTAGAATGCTTTACTTGGTAAAATCCATAGGTGTTGTCCCTAGGTACTCAAGCTGTAAAGTGACTGTTACAGTTTGAATTTGAATGTAAGCTGTGTGGCCGGTGTAAATCTATCTTTATTTACCTCGAGGTACCGCCACTACAGAAAACCGGGTTACAAACACACTTGGCCGTTCTAACCGCTATCTCTCATGCTGTTGTCGTACCATGAGGATATAAAATTATGGGCGTACATTAGTGATTTAGGTCATGAATCTAAAGCATGCAAAATTACGCTATTTTTTTATTCTAATGCTACTCTTATACAAGTTTAAGTATGTGACTTTTTTCCTTGCATTTGAAATATTCCATTTGCTGGAGATACTTTGGTAAAGTGGTCACAACAAGGTGAATTGTAGCTAACATTGAAGTTTTGTCAAGTTTAAAGAAATGAAATTTAATGTTTTATGAATGAAATATGAAGTCATAAGTTAACTTGTAGCTTAAGCCAACATAGACAAGCCAGCTTAAACCGAAGAATGTTCACTGGAACGATTTCCCAGTAACCTTCGCAAAAATCGGTAGATATTCGTTGTATTTGTTCCCTAAATGTAAATTCACAATGCTACAGACATTTTGTCAGCATGCATCAGTAAGCAGCATAAATGGGAGTAGAGAGATTATGTGTTCAAGCAGTATTTTATCGCCAAAGGATGCACTAAGAGACACTTAGATAACAGAACAATGATAACTACATTTAAATCAATGCTTCTGTCGATTTGGAAAGTTTAAATATGAAAGGACAGAAATTGAAAACACACGCAACATGACTGTTTATGTGTTTACAGGGGGGTAGCACAAATAAATTAATTTGTTAAACTTTGTGTAAAATTTAATACATAATAATAACTTCGAGCAATTCCTTTTTTAGGCATTTATCTTTTTCTCTAAAATTGTCTTCTTTTATTAACTAGGATGTTGTCTACGTGAATTTACCAAGAGGAAGAAACAAGCTCGGTAAGTATCTTAAATTACAGATTCATGCGGGTAATTGCTGCCTTTTACAAATTGCCTTCTCTTGCTCTTTTGTGCAGTTGTCGAGAGATTGTACTTGAGATCTGATAAGATACCGCGAGACTTTGCTACGGTTTGCGCATAGTCATGCACTGGTCGAGGCAGCCTTGTCACATATGTACCGTAGCAGTTTGCGTGTGCAATTATTTCCACAGCTGTTCCGTACAGATAAAACACTCAGACATAAGACAAAAACCGTTTGGAAATAATCCAGTTTCGTACGGTTTTTAATTTACATTGTCTAGAACCATGTAAAAACTTGCCGCAAACTGTTTCTTTCCTCTTTTGTTCAGATGCGGATTATCCTTGTCAAGTAAATTTCATTAGACCTAATGGTGTGTTACTCATGGCTAAGTGTTGGCTAATGCTACTTAATGGACATGAAGCTGTCACAATATGTAATTAATTATCCATCTAGTTCTGTAAGCTTGTCAGGGATGCCAGTCATTTATACATCCATAGCCATTATTTTACAGCCCATTTTCTCGGCAGGAAAGGCAGTTTATACATCTGATGAAATTAAGTGGATGTAGAGAAAGAACGTTTCCAAAAACATAACGTTCTTGGGTAAGAGTAATGTGATATTCCACGATGAGAATTTTCAGAGGGAGGAAATACTTTGGAACAATAGAACTTTATTCAGGGCTTTATTTGTGTCTGCACAACAATTTGAAATTATTTTGTCCCCAAATGTCCAGAAGTAATTTTCTCGAGCTTTAGTTGGGGATCCTAAAAGTTTTTAAGCTTTTCGTTGTATCGTGGGTTTGCAATAAATACGTCCTTCAAATACTAACCTTTTAAACCTTTAAGAACAAGCTTACGGTGAAAAACACAAGCACATGGGGACTTAAGTGGTCACTTAATTCTGTAGTACTAAATACTCTAGCCCGTTGTATTTATGGAGATTCTTTTGATGTAAAAGATTCCGAATTGTCAGGTAGATTTTGTTTCAAAGCAGCAGGGAAAGTCTTGGTTTACTCAGGCTACTTATCCTGCCTTTGTAAAAGGAGGTTAAACCATCAATATGCCCTAAGTGAGACATTTAGGAAGAGCAGATGCTGAGAGCTGTGCTGGGATGGAGCACAAAGCTAAGCCCCAAGACAGAGTCAATGGTGTTAACTTGTTTGGTTAAAGTCTTAATGTGTCATTAATGGATGGTTTCTCAGCACTAATTGTTGGTGCAACCTAAAAGGTGTTTTCGGCATGTCTCTTGCTTTAATAAAACATTCCAAAATTGTTGAGAAATTTAGACTCAAGTACGTCTTAACACATTTATATCAGTGTTCAATGTCTATTACTTTTGTGTTGTAATTTTAAAGATTTGAACGAAATGGTGCTCAACCGGTACAAATTCTGTTTATGCCCTAAATGGAAAATAATGTATCGTCTAATTCACGATGTCTTTCACAGCGTGTTTCTTGTGAGAATGAATCACACGTTTCTCTGTCTAAAATAAACTGCAGACTACGCATCTGTAATTTATTGTAAATTTAAAGTCAATGAAACTCTAAACTTTATCTCTGAACACAAGTTCAAGAAAGTCCCGGTGGTGGTTTGTAGATTTAATTTACTACTAGGTCAATCCGGGGTCTTAGGTTAGGAATAAATTTAATGACTGGAGACCTGCATATGATCAGTGCTCATTGAGCAGTCTGTATAACACTGGGAATTGACATCACTCAAGATTTGAAGTACCTTGAAAAGGAATGCTGTAGAAAGGAAATAAGTGGCATGCAAGCAGAAGTATGACAAGCAAAGCTAATGAAATATTGCAGCAACCAAGATGTATGAAAAATTACTTTCTGTGTTAAGAAGAAAGAAATGTAGGCCAAACTTCTTAAACTTTGCCAAGCTTGTGGCTGACATTTTGGGAAATGTTCAATAACCAAACTGAGCGGATTGACAGTAATTTTGCGCAATCTATGAATTGGACAATCCAACAGTGTAGAACATGGCAAAATCAAAATTCTAGTAACATGTTGGTGAATTTTTTATCTCGAAAATTGTATTGATTACATAGCTTTTGCAACCTTTGTCTTTGTAGCGAATATTAACGTCCTTAGTCCCTGAGGTCAATTGTGAAGAAAGGGGTAAGAAACATGCGTTATTAACCCTTTTGATACCCTAGGGTCCTGTAAAATAGTGCTTTTTAAGAGGAGAAATGGGGGCATGCTAATTGGAGGCAGTCGTCGCCATTAAATTATGTTATGAGAATTATGTATTAAGTGTGGGTCAGAAGGTTACACATAGGGCTTTGAACAGTACCAGGTTTGGTTTGTGAGCTTGTCACCAGATGGCCACTATACTTGTTTAAAGATGGCTTACACCCTTGATTTTTCCCCTCAAAACTTTAATTGTTACTTGTGTTAGTGTTTTCACTGACTGGGGCCTTATTTGGTGCCAGACATTTAGTGAGGGTGGTCCTCTGCTGTGTTGACCATGAACCAATTCCAAGTTGTAGATACCTCTAGATTTACATGCTTGAAGATTTGAAAATGTCAGATTTTGCTTGGAGATGAGGGGGCACTACCCCCTGTGACTCCCATTAATTCCTATTTAGGGGGCACTTTTTAAATCCCAGTCCATTTATGCTTACTTCTAAAACCTCACTTTTGGACTAAATATGGTCCTGAGGGTCTCCCTGGGTCCAAATATGACCCATGGGGGCCAGGGGAGCGCAGCACTGCCCTAGGTATCAAAGGGGTTAAATCTAATCCCTTTGCCCATGGAAGCTAAATTTTGCGTTGCCCTTTTTACTCTTGACATGAAATTACAGTTTTAATTTAATCATCATGGGATCAGAAGTAAAAAGTATTGAAGATATGTGAAATGACTGAGAAATCTGTAACCAGCCATAATTTGTTATCAGATCAGGGTGAAGGGTCACAAAAGGGTGACAAATCTTGAGCCTCAGAGCGCATGTAGCCTAGGTACAAGAACCGACCTTACTTCCTCTTGAATCGTACTAAATTACTAAACGTACATTATAAACTTGGCTCTGTATGTATGCAGGTCAACGGACATGTAGGTGGGAAGATGTGCCTTATTGATGTAGTGTGAATGATCGATTGTGTCCAAAACTGTAGACAACGAAAATTTATCTACGTCTGAAATTCGAGATAAATGTGACAATTTTGTGCTATGTATTATTAGTTGAAGATCACCGTTGATGTTCGCACAGTTTTTTTTTTCAAATCTGCTGATTAATCTTGTTCAGTACATAAGCTTGGGAAAACTTGTTATCTGTCAAATATTGTGGAATGATAGTGTCTGCCTTTTTACGAATATCGATGAGGGTGCTATGTATTCTTCTCCGTTGCTGGTTATCACTTCGTGATATTTTATATAGATCATCCGACGGTCTTCAGATCACTTTAAGTAATGTGATCTGCAGATCAACCTGGTCTGCAATAATTAGAACAATAATTTATTTTGTCATGTTAAACTTACATGTTAAGCCATGTCATGTACCCAAATCTCCATCAATACCGACATTTTGACTGTATCATTCATCTGAACAATATGTTGTCTTAAACGGATTTCTAGAGAGCTACATGCCGAACCAAATTTGTGTAAGTTTATCAGTAATTGGAATCAACTCTTAATTAGCTTAATTCCATCCATAACCAAGTTAGATTCATGCACAAGAAAACCTTAGTGTTTTTGATAAATCTAATTACGCAGAAAAATCATTTCATTTAATTCTGATGTTTTTTATCCGTTTTGACATGATTTTGACCGAATTTGCTGAATTTGACGTTAAAAAGGAAAGATTAGTCGTTTTATTCATTATAAGTAGTTTAACATTGAGATCTGCCTTTCAGCCTATTTTGTAAGACTTACGGTTTGAGTAACATGCAAAAATACAAGTGATCATCATAAAAATATCGTATTATTTTCAGAACGTTTGATACTAAATGAATTTCAAGCTGACTTCCATAATAACACAACGACACAATAGTTCAAAATAAAAACCAAACTGTGTTTTACCTGTGGCAATTACGGCGAGTGTCTTCAAAAGTGTTTATGACATAAACAATGAAACATAATTGAATGAATGCAATAATTCATTTAACCTCTTTGATTTACTACCATGTAATACAAGTAATCTACATATTTCGTAATAGGCAACAAGAATCCTATATTACTTGCAGGTGCATCTCATGATCAATGGATACATCATTATTGTAATTTATACAAGAAAAGTGGGGAAATTACTTTGTTTACACCGAGCAACAATTTTTGGAGTATAGTTTCCCATATAAATTTATTCCATAATTAAAGACAAATATGAGTGAAGTGGGTCAAATTACTGAAATGTTGATTTGTGGCAATCTAATTAAGTGGATACAAGCACGGTTTTATGAAACCAAATAAATCAATTATTGGCTGGGGCATTTTAAGTTAGAATGTATTTAATTTCTCCACATATTTCTTACTCAGAAACTAAAAAAATGTTTAAATTGCTAACAATTTTAACCTGGCTTATTTGATTCTCTATTAAAATAGAATTACAAAATTTTAGGTAAAAATTATACTTTGATCCTCGGTTATGAATCTATTGAAAAAGATCAGGAGGTTATTCAATGAAAATTCATCTGTATTAAAAGCAGGTTTAAAGGTAATATCCTTGGTTACTAGAGAGTAATTCTATACACAATCGCCCAAGATACAGCTCCTTACTGTGGTAAGAAGCCAGCATTAAACAAACTAATTTCATCCCAAGGCAATGTCATTGTGGGGTCGCATTTCCAGTGATCACACTTTTTGTAGGCTTCTGGTACACATTGCGAGAGAAAAGCTGTTTCGTAAGTCTAACACCAAAGGCACAAGAATTACTGATTACATGCCATAGATCAATGACATAACAATGTAATTTATTCGGGTAGATTTTTCTTTGTCGGCACCAAGATATCATGATTTTACTTTCTCGCGACTCTCGTTTCCTGGAAATGTCCTGCTCTAAGAATTCAATCGTTTCCAGTCTTGTTTGGTAGCATTATGTAAGGAAAATCTTACACAAGGATTTCGCGAGTTCAAGAAGGGTAGAACGCAACCAGAGGCAACTTGCCAATAGAGACATTAGGTTAATTACATAAAAAAGATATCATATTGACAATTTTTTGTGTGTAAACAAAATTTGAGTTATTCAGTCATTGTTGATAATAGGTATATATACGACAACTTTGTTTTAGTCAATTTCCTGATCATTGTCTTTAATTAACAAAACCAAACCAAAACATTCTAAGAATCTTTATAACAACTTTTGAACCTTGCATTTAATGCAATTATGTGTACATATAATATACATTATTACTCATTTACAAAAATAAGAATAAGTTAAAAATACCTAGTTTTCGTCAAACCCTTCAAAAAAATCAACAAGATAATATCTTGTTTTTGACGTGAGCAATATGAGTTTTAATATCTGTTACAAACGTCTCATGCTGTTGTGATTGCATTTTAATTTCCATATTTACCTCGGAAGAGTTGCATCCCGGACAGTTGCACTGTTGCAGGGCATTTAAACATTCACAGGATCACCAAGCCACCAATTTTGACACCTGAAATCCATTACGTGGTAATTGACGCATCTCAAGAACAAATAAGAAAGATTTACTCGCCTACTAGATTTGCTACTGGGATTTTTACCGGGACAGCTCGCATGGTTGGTCCGAAACCTAATTTATCACTTTTTGCCGGGATCCGGAAAAAGCGATTATTTTCTAAGTTGCAATAGGCTTGTCTCAAATAAGGGTTACCCAGACATTTTATATGGTGTTTACATAACAAAACTTCTGTGAGCCCACTTTTAGGGATGACAGGTTACATTTGTGGTAACAATGCTACTGTTTATTAGTAAGGTTTTAAGGAGACAGTAGAAGCATTAAGCTCGTTTTCCTGCCAATATGCCTTGTATCAGTTGTGTATCAACAATTTGTAACTATCTAACAATAAACATTGCTACCGCAAATCTTAATCTGTGTCATCCTGAAAATTGAATCACAGAAAGTTTGTTATGTAAACACTGAACAAAATATCTGGATACCCTTTTAGTTGAGACATGCCTAAAAAAATAAAATAAATAACAAACCATTAAATCAAAATAGTTTCGACCAAGAAAATTTAACCAAAGATCAATGCGGATTCGCATTTTGTGGAAATTGACTTCCAGGAGACTCGGTTTTGGTTGCGAAAAAAATTGCTTTTGGTTAAGCCCGGCCACAAGATTTTAGTGATGTCAAATGCAGATGGACATATTTCAAGTTATTCCTCAACACGTTTCGTGTGAAAAGTTAAACTATAATATAACAGATCAAAGGGGCAATGAACTACTCTGATTTCCGTTTACGTCCAGAGTCATTATTTTTAATAAATACTAATTCTATTCTTTTACCGAATGAGACTGAAAATAGAGAAAATCTCCATTATGGTGTCACGAAAATGTCAAGTATAATCATAGAATGCATCCTGTAGTTGTCATCTTCAGGTCAACGTTCTTACACAAACACAACTGGAGATATGGAAACTTTCTTCTGGATTCTGTGGTTACATGATAAGTTACACAGAAAGTGAAACTGTCCAGAACAGAAGGGCAGACCTGGCAATAGTTTCTGCTAATCCTTTCACTTACACCCGTCAATGGAAGTGAAGTTTGAAGTTATAAATTTGATCCTTACTCATTCTTATAGATCTCTAGGCAAGAAAAAAAGTTAAAGCACTCCTCGATAAATCAAAGGAACAAATTCTATTGATTTAAAAAGAATAGATTTCAGCTTAAATCTTGCCTTCATACCATAGCATAGAAATCTTGTTATCAAAAATTCCTAAATAAGTACGGTTTTTAACAGCTGACCTGATCCAAGTTGAGTTCATAAAACAAAAAATATGGAAACCCTTCTGAGGCCATTACGCAAATAACCTGAACATATCTTTAAATGTCATAACTTGCACACTTATAATTGGGAAATGTCCTCCTGGATGCATACTTCTGACATTTGTGCTGTAAATGTCTTGGATGTTAGTCCAAGTGAACTGTTATGTACACACAGGTCCCAATCTACTCAGGTCACCAGCACATGAAGCACATCTCGGTAAGAGGTAATAAACTGGATCAGTAGGAATATTTACATAACAACGACTGTGTGATAGAGATGTTGGCTTAAGCTACAAGCCAGCTTAAGCCAAGTACTTGCATTTTTTATCATTGATAAAATATTTAATTTATTTT
>JBCAUI010535438.1:0-11085 GCA_038406195.1 Haplosyllis anthogorgicola | reverse complement strand
TTGGCTAAAAAGCAACATACTTGGATTTAAAGTGACGCGTTTTGGCTAAAAAGCAACATACTTGGATTTAAAGTGACATGTTTTGGCTAAAAAGCAGCATACTTGGATTTAAAGTGACGTGTTTTGGCTAAAAAGCAGCATACTTGGATTTAAAGTGACGTGTTTTGGCTAAAAAGCAACATACTTGCATTTAAAGTGATGCGTTTTGGCTAAAAAGCAACATACTTGGATTTAAAGTGACGCGTTTTGGCTAAAAAGCAACATACTTGGATTTAAAGTGACATGTTTTGGCTAAAAAGCAGCACACTTGGATTTAAAGTGACATGTTTTGGCTCATAAACTCTCCTTGATGTAGACCTATGAAATCTTACTTAATTTAATTCTGATGTGTTGATTAAATGAGCGATATTTTTGGATTTTAATTTAAAGTCATTTCCCATCAAAAAAACTATATACAGCATACCTGTATTGTCAGCTTAATGGAAAAACATCCTGGACGATGTAGCTGTCACTGATTTAAACTCTTTGTTCAGATCAGTGGTACTTTAGAAGATGAAGAAAACATGGTAAATATAAAGTGGATTCACTGCAATAAACCTTTGAATGGTATCTGATGTGGCAAAAGCTGAATCTCCTGGACACCTTGAAAATGCCAAGATAAGGAGGTAGAAGGGGGGTGGATCTGCACTTTGCACTGGATGACCTCTCAATTTTGGGGGGGGTCCATCTGCAGATAGACCTGTCTGCACCTTTGGGGGGGGTCCATCTGCAGATAGACCTTCTGCACCTTGGGGGGGGGTCCATCTGCAGATAGACCTGTCTGCACCTTGGGGGGGGGAGGGTAGTCTGTCTCCTTGAAGCTGCCTGAAGTTGAAAATCCTTACATTTTCCATCACTACCAGCTTAACTTTGTTAAATCTGAACATAAACTTTTGAAACTTGGTATAGGGGAAGATTAGGACCTAAAGACCACTGCTATATAGGTGCCATTCTCCTGCGATGCATTTTTACCCCATTTTAGATCACTTATTCCCCAAAACCTTGATATCTCAGAAACCGCTTATCATAGACACTCAAAACCACTGCCAAAAGATTCTACACCTCTACACGAACACGTTCAAACTTGTTCAGCAGACAGGCCCCCCTCCTGAGGATGGACTTCAGGTGAGGTGAGTGCAAAAAGGTCATCCTTCAGACAGAGACCCCCCTCTACCTGGCTCTGGCAAGGCATCATTAGATGGCAGCTCATTAACATAATTTATGTCTGGCAGTGAGGAGGCCACTTCATTGGCTAGCAGGTCATCCTGCAGACTGACCACTCCCATCAGGAATGTGACAGATTTTGACTCTTAAAATTGTTAGTAGTATGATAAAGAGGGTATCTTGATGCATAAAGCTGCCAAATGTGAAGTTTCCATCATTAACTGCATCTCCAGGAGAAAGGTTCAATGAAAAAAACAAATATGGCTGCCAATTTGAGAATAATGGTAACAGCCACATAATTTTTGCTAGGCTTAGAGATAGGACATAGTTGCATATGTGTGTAAGATATGAAGTCTCTATGATCAGTAGTGTGCTCAGGGTAGCTGTGCACAGACGACAATGATGCTGACAACGATGATGACGACAATGACGACAACAACAGATGACGGACAAATCATGATTCTGTAGGCTCTTTGGGAATTATGCCAAATGAGCCAATAAGAAATTTCACCTTCAAATTAAGAGCATGACACAATCTCTTTGTCATAAGATTCATAACAAGCGAGATTGGCAGACAACAGTCACAAATGAAACAAATTTTATTGCTGGGACCTTGAACTTGACCAATGATCTTTTTATATACCTGAATTTGACCTAGATGTTTACAATGAGACAGACATACACTACTGAAAACATTACTTATCCGCATATGTGGACAGTAGTGATTCGTTTTAAAAGGGCATATGTCTTCCTGGAAAATGTGTTTGTCTAAAAAATAGTCAATTAACTATTCAGGGCAAAGTAAAGAAGGCGAAACCAGTTTAGTCATGCACAAGGGACTTAATTATCAGGGAGCAGCTGGAAGTTGAAAATCAAGTGCGACCCACATACAAAGTGCTCTTTGCAGATGACAAATATTCCTTCTGCGTCTCCTTATATATCTCCTTACATATGTTGTTGACGCAAGTATCAGATCTGAAAGACAGCACGCAGAGGAACATAACTTATTAGGTGCTTTCCTTTCGGAGCATTCCTTTGGTCGCCAGTTTTTAAACAAGTTTAAATTTTCACTTGCTGGATCAAAGTTGGCCATGCAAGTGTTGTGATGCAGAAACTCACCAAGTTTTACCCACTGATCCGATCGTCATTTCTTAGCATTTATTATTTTATGTTTAGCTATAAAACATTCCAATGTAATGAAATTATTTTAATTCAAAAGATTAAATTTTTGTAGAGTATTTCAAGTATACATATAATTTTAATTTATAATTTTTTTGGCAAATGTAGCCTAAAATCTTGTGAGGAGGCAAAACGGTGACTTCTCTTAAAATTCTGTTGGTAATTAATTTTATAATTAAAATATTTAGAACTATTTTCACAGCACACCGGAGTTACGGATTTTTGTACAAGTAAAGTATGACTAGATTCGCATTGTTTAGTATGCTAAACTTTACCCAGGTATATCTTGGTGGAGGGGTATACTTTTGACTGTTACACGGGGTTCTAGATAATTCGAAATTTTGTGCACAGCATAGAGATTTTCTGTACAGCTGATCTGGTTAATGTGGCACTCAACAACCCTTCCGGGAATTCGTGTATTGAATGCCCTGATAAATGAATTGTTCTCATTGAAATTGATTAAATTTCCTAATTGGATTATCTCGCAGCGGTGGGAGAGATGACGTAACAAGGTTCGATGGAAAGTTCAAATCATTGTGGTTTTACATCAAAATGACAATTACTGTCGATTTCGTTTCTTTTTCACATAATCATATCTTTATTTCTCAGGGCGGTGCAAACCTTCTCCGAAGAACGTTTTAATATGCCATTGACGATGGTTTAAAGTTTCCGCAAAGACACACATAACATGGTTTTGTCCAATTCAACTACTTACAAAAACATGTTCACTTACGATTGTCGTAAAGAGAAAGTAATGACAGTTGTTCAAAAGCCAGATGGTGTCCCTGATCATGCACCGGCATCTTAAAATGCATACGTTGTATTTTATTTTAAACATAATTTTTTGATACATTTGATTTAAAAAGTTTATTTTAAGTTCTATCTGCAGTGAAAATAAATTGTGGTGAAGTAGCGACGATTGTGTTGAGAAGAATTTTTGGAATCTTGTAAGATGTCCCTGGAGCAAGACATACTAGCCTAAATAATAGTTTGATAGCATGAGGCTATCCATATTTTAGCTTACTGATCTTTTCTGTCAATAGGCAAAGAACAGTAGTCATTATTTAGCGCATGAGTAGCTATGACAAAGCCATTTGTTGGCATGTAAGTAAAACAGGCATAAGCCTTTGAAAACAGCTTCACTTTCATTTATCTATCAAGTACAATAGCTTTACTTATGGCAGAGAAATGTACACCAAGTCCTTGCTAGCCAATCTGAGGAGGTTTCTTAGCTGGCTCAGTGAAAATACTTCATCATTTATCACGATCGAACAGATACAATGCCTTATGTCAACTGTCAGGTTGTTAACATGTAGCTTGAACATTTTGGTTTTTAAACAGAAAGACAACAGTTACAACGCCACCTCTTGTTACAAGCGGATACTCTGGCAGTACGACAGTAAATACATATACTTTGGTACAAAACTGTAACACGATTCGAGTATAAAACGAAACTACCGTAGCCCTTATCACAAGTTTCAGACATATATGTAAAGAAGTGTGTTAGAATTTTTGTGTGGAATAAACACTTCAGAAATTCAATTCAAACAGACAAAACACACACATTCGGAAAAATGAGACTTCTGGGAGACGGATTTTTTGGAATATTATTAATTTGCATTCTTCATTGTTGCTGGATTGTCTCTTCAAAAAAACCCCAAAGGTATGTCGTGTATTTACACAGGCATCTAACGAGAAAGCCTCTCGCAAGATCATTTATATGCAGATCATGTGCCTCGTTCTGTTTTATTCGAGCAATTCGTCTTATTCCGAAATTGAGAATATTTGAGTATTTTTCTATGATATAACAAAATCTCCCATTTTGCAGACGACATAAAAAACATGCGAGGTTTTGTTTCTGGTTGACTGGAGAAAGATGCAACAAAGCCCATTTTAGGTGTACTTAATTTCACCGTTGGAGATATCTGATTTCTTTGGGATTTGGTTTGATGAAACCTTTGTTAAATATCATCTTTTGAAATTATAATAATTTTCTGTTTACGCCAAATGCATAGCGTGCTCTTCAAGGGTATACACATAGAGCATGTACATGTGTAAGGGTGTAAAAGGCAGATGTAGACAATGCATAATTGAATTAACGTTTAATAACTTTTAAATTATTTCACAGATAGCACAGACGTACATCAATACCCTCGGCCTCTGAGCACTTGAAAATGCAAAGCAGTATCGTTACACCTTCATGAAATGAATGAGGCACATTTTTCTAGTTGTTTATATTTAACTGCAATAAATATTTATAGTCGCAATATCTGTAAAGGCTATACCAAGCATGTGCTTGTTAATTTAAAATGTAACATTAGAATACTTCAAGTTAATTGAAACTTAACTACGAACGACGATTCATGTTGCAAAATTGGGAACGGATTATCAACATTGATTGTCACGTTTTTTGAACTGAAGAGAATTAGAAGATCTAAATGGAACGCGAGTAGATAAATAGACGTCTGGCCATTTTTGTATCTAGACAATTGAGATATTTGGACAGCTGGATTGTGACATAGCATCTGATTTGGCTTCCTTGTGGTCGTAGGAAAATGAAACATTGTGCAGAAAAGTAAAACTCAATAGTAGTTTAAGCCGTATAAATCAGCACAGAAAAAGGCCCAATTGTCCCAATTGTCACTTTGATATCAATCACATACACTATAATATTTCTAATAGAATTCAAAAGCAGCTACCAACCAGCGAGTGAACGTCACAGACAATAAAGCTTCATGTTTCATTTGTTGAATTATTCTGAGCAGTGGACGAAACATTTTACAACTTAGAATTGTATTATCCACTTGACTGTGAAAGCTGTTAGGTAATTAACAACTTTGGTGACAGAGAACCATAAAAATGTTCACATAAACCCTCGCCGTGTCGACACTTGATTCTAGGCCATTCTAACAATGACAACATGGAAGAACTTTTGCTTTCTCTAAAATTGTATGAATGGAAATTTGCATGAAATCTTTAAGGTAATTCGATATACAAGTAACTTTGAAAGGCTTCCTACAACACGCCGTACTGCGAGAAATGAATGATGTATGCGTTATGTCAATATTCCAATGTGGAAGAAGTTAATCTCATGATATTGGCGACAATTTTTGTTACAACCGTGCTATTTTAAAACCTTGTACATCCGTGTTCAATGAAAGCATGAGATAAGTCAACATCAGGTAAATTAATGCGATATTTAATCTCCTTTGTGACAATAACGTTTCGTGTGCCTGAAGACTTGAGAGGATTACGAATATTAATTAAGCAGATGTAGATTCCCAATTAACAAACATCAAAAGCTGCCTTATGTTTGAACAGCATTTGGTGCCAGGGAAAAGATGCTGAAGTACATATTTTAGTGGAAAAACGAAAACTGGATGATATTTGCAATTAGCTCACAGTGAATAGTGTCACATATTCATGTTTGTCAATGTTGTTATTTGGTACTAAGCATTAGTTAATTCACGAACATGTTACTTTGATCTGCTAAAACCCTTAACGTTTTAAACCTTTCAATTGTTTAGGAATTGTTGGAATAAATTTTATATGCAGTTAAAATCGTTGATAAATAGGTAGTTAACATGTTGCCTTCTGGAATCAGAATGGTTAAGAGTGATACTAACGTTTCATGTAACACAACAATAAGCACGACTGTTGTTGTGTACAATTATCACAACCGATTATGAAATTTTCTACTACGCAAACGTTGGTTTTCTAGGCACTATCAAATACTTGGTTATGTTGATCACGAAAACACTTGTATATCATTCATTTGCAAACTGTACTCAAATTCCAATTATATGTTATTGCTTCAGAGAAAAGTGTTGGTAGTAGTTTTCAAAAGATTCAATATCAATCCTCAAACAAATACAGCATTCCATGTGAGATTACGTTTATGTACATAAGATGCTAGGCTTACCACGATTCTGTCTTAAAATATTCATGTTGACTTATTGTATTCATGGTGGATCGACGTTCTTTATTTTTGATCAGTTTGAGTGAAATACACCGTTCCATAAATGATAAAGGAAGCTTCAGAAATTAATAAATCACACAAAGTAATCAGAGGAACATTAATCTCTAAATGCTTCTCAATTGACAGTAAAAACAATTGCGTCATTTTCAAAAGGAGATTGCATTAAAATTAGATTTTAACTTTGCAAATTATGCAGCTGCCATTGTGCAGTCTTCTGTGCACCCTGCATTAATTTCAGCAATACTTTAAATCTTTAACTTGATAGCGCAATAACATGAGCAAAACAACAGCTCCAAGCTTGCTATTAAAATACTGTTGTAAAATACAATGGGTGTATTCGGCAAGCCTCAGTAACGGAATGGAAGAAGAGGGCAAAGTGACACTGGGGTCGTGGTCCACTAGCTGTCCCATTACTAACATGATGTTGCAAACAAAGTTGTTGCATTGAAGTTCTGCATACCCCCAGTGATAAGAATTTCTTTAAATTGGGATCACATTGGTGGAAAGATATTAGACTTAACGTCAATGAGGATTAATTATTACAAGGGTTGAAGTCTTAAGAGGAAGTGCACATGGAAACAAATGCATTAACTATTTACAACGGAACGAATAGAACACACTCTATTAATATGATCTATTGATTGCCAATCATTTTTAATAATACAGTGAAAAAAATCAGGTTATCTGCCGACAACATGACCCGTATTTATTAGAGAGAATACGAATTCTGCTTTATTTACAGTATTTTGCCTCTGCATCTGATTAACTAATGGAAACTGAACATCCAGCACATAAGAATGCAAAAATACATCAATATAAATTTTAAGTGCACGGATTGGATTCAAAGAAAAATATTTAGCTGGCATCAGGAGACACTTTGTGTTGTAAGAATGTGTACCTGTGAAGTGGTTCATAGATCAAATTTCATTCGTTTGATAATTCGTATCTAGAAAACGTGACTTTAATAATTGGTTCATAAATCATAAACAAGTTTAGTATCAGTAATTCCCGTCAATGTAAAAGGATCTGTAGTAAATCAAGTGCCTAGTTAAAGAACAATAAAGTGTCAATCAATACCAAACGAAATTAATGGTTTTGTTGAGATAAAAGGGTAAGTTATTATGGTAAAGTTTTCTACTTAAAACAGTATGCCCATGAATCAGTCTCTTAATTGCGTGATTTCAAAAACGACTTTTTCCTTGTTCACGACCAAACGAGACATTTGCATTCACATTTGTCACATGACAAAATATTTATCATTTTACCGCAAGTGTGGTGAATAGTTTGAGATGTCTGTGGCATTGGCGGATCCAAAGGGGCGCCAGAGGCGCGTCCCCCACCCCGTACAGCCCAAATTTTCTTCATTTTCATGCAGTTTTTGGCGATATTTACGCAAAAAAGGGGAAAAATTGGGGCGCCCCAAGGTTCGCCACCCCCCGTACGAGAAATCCAGAATCCGCCAGTGTATGGGTGTGCGGTCCCTGCATTGGTTATCACGTAATCCTACTGTAGCAGCTGCTAAGTTGCATCTGACTATCATTGGGGTGCTTTGCGCAGCATTTAATGATGGTGCACGCATAACCGTAGCACCGCATCACCAATTCTTTTTGATCGATTGAATTCGGCTCTTGTCTTAAATCGTTTATCAAAAACATAAGCCACACCACACGATAATTTTTGTTAAGACCTTTTTCATATGAAGACAACAAAAACACCAACAACCATGATATTATCTCCATTGTTTAAAACGAAGGCTGGTCTATTGATAAGTCCCATATGTTTAGATGCTCTTTATTACAAAGATATATTTCAGCGTAGTCTTTTTGTACCGTCTTCATATCTCCGCTGCAAACCTACGTGGAAGTTTTGTATTAACAGTATGCGCTGGAAGAGAGGGCCTATTGTTCTCAATACATCGGGTCTTTACGACATGTGTCAAGGCATACCCTCAAGCCTACAGGTAAGTCTTAGTTTCTGATACATTGATGAACAAGGCTTACCCGATTAATTATTTTAGGCCTGCCTTGTAATATGAGACCTACTTTATGAAGACATCATATTTCAAGACAGTGGGGGTAATCAATAGACCAGCTTTCGTCTTAAAAATCCAATAATGTATGATGTGCCGATCATACGTGTACAGAAATCAGAAACATTCAGCATCGCATTTTCCACAAGGCCATTTGTTGGCAAAAAGTGAACAGGCACAAAACCTTTGAAAACGGCTTCACTTTCATCTATCTATCAAGTACAACAGCTTTACTTGTGGCAGGGAAATGTACACAAGTCATTGCTAACCAATCTGATGTTTCTTAGCTGGCTCAGTGAACATAATTCATCATTTATCCCGACTGAACAGATATGGTTCTTCATGGACGTCGACTACAGGATCACTTAACTCTACATGTCCATGGAACTCACATGCTGTTATGATTTTGGTACGCACATGGACAATTTCTTGTTTCCCATGAGACAATGTAGAAACTTTGTAACTAAGTAAAATAAGATAAAGGTTTAAAAGCTTTGATCTTGAAAATAGGCGACTTGAAATTTACAGGCACAAAAGGAATAATACCTGCAGCAGAAATGAATTTTTTCAGTAATGCAATTGGAATAATATGTATTCTACAGACGTGTTGGAACGTAACCCCAAAGAAGCATAGGTATGTCTGCATCTAATGTTGAGGAATACAATTTTCTTATTTCCTTTGCAGAGAAATTAAATCTTACAAGAATATTAGGAATTGTTGAATTCTGCTTCCAGTTGCAGAACTTTTTGTTTACTTATGTCTGTTTGCAAATGAGTTGCGATGCCAGTGTGCGTTCAAAGCTGAACAAAAAAAGGAATTGCTCAGCATGAGGTGGAAGAGCTGGAAAAACTTTTATTGGAGTTGAATTGGGAGAGGGTGGCCCCCTCCTTAAAAAATTAAACAAAAAAGTGGTCTGAGCAGAAAGTGCCAATGTGTAGCTTTCTAAGCAGTGCTGTGTCAAATGCATAGTTTAAGTTCTAGTCTAAATCAAAGGGAAAGGGAAAAGACTAATGTAATAAAACTATTTCGCTCTTAATTAACAGAGCAAAATTTTATTTAGTTTCGCTTTCTTTTTCGATCATTAAAACGGAATAGTGGTAAATAAAGATGAGAATCTACCATATAAAACCTGTCACCGCATTAGCCTGTAGTATCAAAGTGTATAATAGGATTTATTTATACTCTAATGACATTGAAAATGATTCCAAATGTCGCAGTCTGGGGCATTCATGTGTAGGCATTTAGGCATAATGGTACGTACAAAGAAATGTGCGTTAATTCATTAGTTCATACAGTATCAAGGATGTATCATCCATTGATGGTCTCCCATGGAAACTTCTGATTAAAAAGATACAACATCATGAAGTATGCCAGTATTTGTGCTATGATGGGATGCTAGCTATGACGATAAGAGTATCATGGTAACGAAGGCACTCTGCAACAAATCAAAACTGTTACCTTTCCAAGGTTATCAAGTTCACTTGAACAGGTAAACTCTTTGATGTCTAAAATCCGCGTTGTTCTTCAGCACAAAATGAGAAATTTTATACATAAGATTAGTGTGTCAGACAATTAACAAGTTTTGCGACAACTACATTTTACATGTAGTGTTATTTCATTTATTTACTAAAGAATTGCACATTCGCCAAGCACACCCGAATGACAATGCAGGAACTATTTATGCCCAAACTATTTATATAAGTTCTGAAGTACCAATGAATTGCTTTGGCTAGCCTTGGCTTGTGAGTATTACATGAAGGTTCAATATCCCTATCGCACATATGTTTCCTATGTTTTCCAGAGAAATATCACTGTTATTGACTTGCTGACAATGTACGGAAGTCAAAGAGTGAACTAAGCAGATTCATATTACTCTTGACTAATTGCAAGCAAAGTGTCCCGATATCAGTATCTTCATACCAACAAGCTGATTGGAAAAAAATCAGATATACCAGAATCGGATGGTTGTGTGTCTAAAATGTTCCTTTATATCATTTATTTATTTCCTGTTGTTTCAAGTGAACGCTGCTGTCTTCATTAGATTGGTGAGAAAAAAATAGTCATGTTCAAAGGCGGATAAAGGAAATACAACTAGCACTTTTGATGTTTTGTTCATACACAAATAAAAACATTTGTATCGCATAGTCTTTGTTAAATTTTCATGTTGAGTTCTCTATCAGTAGTCTTTCAAGGTTACCAAGTCTCTTCATTATTGATTAACTCTGACTCAGGTACATTGTTCATAAAACATATTGTTCATAAAACATAAAAAGGCTCACGATGTTCTCCGTGAATCACCCAGATAGAATGTTTCTATCGAGCATTTATTGCATCATTAATACAATTTAACTTATTTACTTCTCCACCCTGGTTTTAAAATCCATCGGAAAAATAACAAATATGGCTGCTAAACTTGAAATATAGGTCACACCAACATAATTTTCATATGCAATAAATAGGGTATATAGGTGCATAAACCTGCCAAATATGAAGTCTGTACCATCAACTGTATGTCCAGGAGTAAGGTTCAAAGAAAAAAAACCAAATATGGCTGTCAATTTAAGAATATATGTCACAGCGTCATAATTTTTGCTGTGCATAGAGGGGGGATACATGTGCATATGTGTACAAAATATGAAGTCTCTATGATCAATGGTGTGCTCAGGGTAACTGCACACAGACGACGACGACGAC
>JBCAUI010535427.1:0-11086 GCA_038406195.1 Haplosyllis anthogorgicola | reverse complement strand
AAAGTGTCATGTTATTATCTGTTTTCTGGCTTACAACTGCCAAAATATCACTAATTTTACTTTCAATATTTAATTACGTTCTGTTTTTAAACAAAGAGCACACACAGTAATGTATTAATGTTGAGAATCCCTACTTTAGTTATCATGAACACCAAGCAATTCTGGCGCATAACAAAAAAATAGTGATGCATAACAGAAAAATAGCGCATAACAAGATTTTACGACACATTACAAAATTAACCTGGTACCCGGAACCCGAAACAAGAAACAAGAACTCGTGAAAATTCACCTCATCAAACTTTCAGTTGCTGGGTGCAATTGGATGTAAATTATCCAGTTCTAGCGATAGTCTTACCTTAGCTTAATGTTATAAAACTTTCAGGTTTTGCTATATAGAGTGAAAATGCTGTCAGATGTGTCACTGGTCTATAGCAACAGATTTTTGTGCCAGAATGGTGTAACCGTTTGATGTGTTGACTGAATTTAAATTGTCCGCTGTTGTTGACAATCGTTTAAAGTCAAAACAAGCATTACGAGTATTGGGCATCAAATACGTTGCTTGTCAATTGTTCATACACATTAGACTATAGCCTATGTACTAAATTGCAAAGATTGACCAAACCCTATCCTATTCAGTTACATTCACTGATCACATTTGACCTAGGTTTAAAAGATGAGCAGCGACAACATATTTTCCGATGGTAATGTTTTACCAGAGAATTACATGTCTCCTGCACCAGCAGGCAAGAGAAAGAGTGGTCGGCGATCTTGGTTTACTCCAAGCAAACAGATACGCCTAGAAATAGCAGTAGACCCGCACGAACAGAAGCAAGTACAACATGTAGAAAAGGATGAAATAGAACTGCTGACGCTGACACATTTTACAAAACCCCCAAAGGTAACTTTGCATGTTTATTTGGGCCAGTGCTTCTAGCTTAAAGGAAAGTGAAAACGTTACACACCTCAGTTTATTTGTCAGTACAGTAACAGATAAATCAATGAAACATGAGGCCTCATAAATTCACAAAATCCAATGTGAAGTACAAGCTCTCAAAATTTTTCAGGAAATCTATTATATCTTAAAGGTCTCCTTCCAGTTAATTTTGAAAGAAAAATACCGCCACATCGTGGAGACGAACAATAAACCCTTGACTGGTCTTTTAAACAAAAGCTCAGTAGGAATATAAATCGTTTCAGATTGACTTTGGGACGGTTCGTGTTGGTAAAACGTGTGTGCGGAAACTGTGTGCCAGTAATCCGCATGACTATACACAACAAGTGGTCGTCGAGAAGTTTCCGTTTGACAAAAACTTTACCACTGACTTGACTGAGTTCTTTGTTCAACCAGGTAAGTTGTATTTGTTTATTCCTGTGGGGCTATTTCACCAATTTGTATTGCATGTGACTCTGTTCAGTGTAGTTTTTACTGTAACAAAGACATGTATGTACAACAATTTAGCTGACAGGTCTTTTTGATTTCTAATTTCGATTTGCAGGTGAAAATCAGATGATAGAATTGACATGGTCACCCAAGGAAGAGGGAAATCAAAGGCAGATGATTCTGTTCAAGGTTGAAGGAGTTATACGATTACAAGCATTCCTCATTGGAAAAGCAGAGGTGCCAGCAAAGCCTAAGAAGGTAACAAACACAACCTCTTCTCAAAATAAAAAAGTTCAATAATTCTTTCAAATATAGAGATCATTTTCATGTAATGTGAGAAACAATTTCTGGTTAGACAGTTTGTTTCTACAACAGAATTAATTATTTGCTATCGACTAAAACATTTTAAAGTAATTGATGTATATTTTCTAATTACAAAGAGAAAGACATGGAAACCTCCAAAGACAGTTCCGCTCATTACACTCCAGCCTTCGGCTTCCATTCGAGCAAAACGAATACAAGCCTCAAAGAAATCACAAGACAACAGTCGTACCGAAGCCAAGAAATCGAGTAGTTTGGGGAAGTCCCAGTCCTCTAAATTACAAAATGGTCACATGAAAAAGTCATCGAAACTATCAAGTAGAAGAGATTTTGTTGAGGACAAAGAAAACACACCACCTCATCCAAGATACAGTATGGAATTGCACAGGAATGAACGTGACGATGATGACGACGATGATCTGAACAAATCGACCCTGCAGCGTTCTCTGACGTACAGTAAGCTCAACCAAAGCTTCAGTCCCAGTCCGAAATTATCAGGTGCGTCCGGTCCAAACTCGAGGAGGGGATCAAATGATACCAAGAGAGCAAGTAAGGAATCCATGTTTTCTGTGTACGAAGATTGCATGCAGACACTATCAAGAAGACCAAGTTACGAATCAGTGGTGTCTGTTTATGAAGACTGCCCTCCTCCAGATTCCAGACGGCCATCCAAAGATGATGTGCATCCTCCGATGTCTTTAGATGAATTGGTATGCAGTACAAGAAAATCGGAAGAAAATAGAAGACTTAGCAAGGAATCCATTGTTTCCGTGTATGAAGATGCCAGTGAATACTTGGAGAGTCCCGTTTCGGATGAATATGATGATTCTCTCATGGTGGCCCCTGATAAAGAAAATACATGTGGTGGCCAACAGAACACACCAAATAAAAATCAATCTGGATTCAGTCGGGACATTCTTGTGGAATCATACGAAGTCGTAGAGCAAGTTGAAGAAGAGATCATCACTGAAGAAGTCAAGGTCACACAGACAAAAATCATGTCGGATAGTTACGAAATAACCACTGACGTCAACGTAGAGGTTACAAGAGACACTGATGCTCGATACCATGAACAAGTGATCAAAGAGACATTTGTACACGTTGAGGGAAGTCCACAGAGATTTTTCCCAGGAATATCGTCGGGTGAGAGGAAATTTTTTCCACCGATTGATCATGAAAATAAAATAGTGATGCATTCTCAATACAATTCGGAAGAGTTACATGAAGTGGAATGTAACGTCGATATTAGAAGAGAAACGGTCGTGATTAATTCTGCAGTACCAAGCAGTAGCGTTACATGCATCCGTGTGCACAGTAAAAGTCCATTAGTGGTGAGAAATGAAGAGGATTTTATAAGAAGAGAGACTGTTGTCCTTTCACAAGCGCAGAGCAGCGTTTCCAGCAATAATATTCCTTTGTTAAACACTCAAAGCCCAACAAAATTGTTGCCACCGCAACATGTGACAGGTGATACCTCTTTCAGCCCCCTGCAATCCAGATTTAGCCCAACGAGTCCTCAAGCCGATCCCAATGCAGATCCAAATGAGAGCAGGAGGGAAACGGTGACCATGGAATGCCCCAGCCCTGCCCTTGTAGCTTGTCACTCCAGACTGATAAGGGCAGGTCATGCAGGATGTGTGGATAATGTCGATTCAAGCACTCCGATCCTGAGAGTTCGTGATCTTAGCAATACGTCTCCTAAATCATCCACTCCCATTCCTGGTAGGAGTGTTAGAGGGCCTGGGGGTATGAGGCGAAATCTACACGGACCGAGTTGGGTACGAGATCATTTGCAAGAGCCACCATGTTCACCTGTAACAAGGCTTCCACTGGATGCTAGTCCTACATCTCCAAGGAAAGCACTGTTTTCAGCCAGCACAGAACCAGAAGCAAGAAGAATTAGTACACAAACGGTAACCAAGACCAAGCCAGCCATTTCAGAGTTGTCCCCTACATCAACTAGGAGTGAACAATCCCCGGTTATCAATACAAGCACCGTCACAAAGTCCAGGTCGTCTGTTGGACAATATATTACGTATGATCCATCATCAAAGCAGTTCGAGAGGACTGTCGATCAGTCTGCGTTTGCAAACTGTGACAATGCTTCCAATACGTGCGATGTTTCTAACAATTCCAGAAGGTTGAGCTCTTTGACCGTTACCAAGTCTGCACCTTGTGGTACCGTGCATGAAGCAATACCAGAATGTACTGAAGCTGGTGTGTTAGGCACTGCTAACACATCTAAAGACATCTTACAATTTGAAGACATTTTGTCGGATGCACAAGATAGTATGTCCTCATTTTCAAAATCAATTAATTCTCAGACTCGATCTGATAGTAAAACGAAACGTCGTTCGTCAGGAAAGCTAAGGAGAAGTTCTGGTCAGAGTCGGATCAGATCTGAGACGGTAACCAAATCCAGGTCTAGTCTCACTCCGCCTGTTGGGAACTGTCCAAGGAAGAGGCTTTCTTCGAAGAAACTTTTCTCTCCTCCACAAAATGCACCAGTCATGGATGAGTCCATAAAACCCCTGAGTCCAAGTCCTAACAAGAGGCTGAGTGCTGTAGGCATAGCCAAACTGGCAGCACGAATGAAACAGGATCATGAGACCAGCCTTGAATTCCCCATCCATCACAGTAAAGTAACATCGAATCTCGTTCAAAATAAAGCTAGGAGGTCAGTGGATGGAAGCAGACCAAAGAAGTCAACAGAACAAAATAATTTTCGAAGATCTGTTGACCCATCTACGTGTAAATCAGATGCATCCAAGTATCCTAAGAGAAGATCGTTTGGAAACAAGACGTTAGCGACAAATGTAAACAGGCCTGCGACTAAACCTGTCGTTTTTGACGGTTCATCCAGTTTGAAGTTAACGAGAACGCAACAACTGAGAAGAAGTGGTAAGATAAGAAAATTATTTTCATAAATCCATTTAGTTGCCATGTTACTACGTGACAAGTGCAGATCATATTTCACAGCATACACTTAAATCAGTTTTGTGCTCAAATATGAGTCCACAAAAATCATGTCAAAATGTTTAATTTGTGCTTTGCAGCAGCCAAGAGTGCAGTGAAAGGAGATTCACAGAACAATATGGATCAGCTGAAGAATTCCAGCAGTAACAATATGCGTAACCGTTACCAAAGTGGAACCTCACTAAATAAATCTACCACAAACCGATCACGGATGGCATCTGGTGCTAAGGGACTGGCACAGTCTAAGCTCACTCTCATCAAAAGCAAGCCAAGTGCCAGTGCAGGTAA
The DNA here is from genome assembly GCA_038406195.1 of Haplosyllis anthogorgicola. Lineage (NCBI taxonomy): Eukaryota > Metazoa > Annelida > Polychaeta > Phyllodocida > Syllidae > Haplosyllis > Haplosyllis anthogorgicola. The sequence continues at coordinate 6,120 of JBCAUI010535427.1, read as the reverse complement.
CATATCAATTATTTATTATATTTCCGTTTAAAAATGATGATGGCAATGTAAAAATTGATGTGGTTATTCATGACACATTACGAATTTAGCTTCGTACTGGCCACCCAACATGTCAATTAAGTGTTCTGATTTGGCAATATTGGCTTAATATCATTACAGTGTTACCAAAACATCCAATGCCCTTCGCTGCAAAGAATGTTTACTATGATGAGAGATGGATGGAGAAGCAGGAACGGGGATTCATAAAATGGCTCAATTTCGTTCTGACACCACCTGATGAATATGTGGAGGCAAAGAAGCCTCAGAAAGGTACGAATTTTGCAAAATCAAGTTTGGCAGAAATGTTTAATTGTGACCAAGTGAATTAGACCCTAATCGCACAACACCTAAATAGTGCATTAACATGTATGTGAATGTTCATGATGATCGAAAATTTTAATGTATTCCTAACAGTGAAGGACGCTATAAGTAAATTGATAGGTGAGTTACATGTAAGGTGTTGTTGAGACCGTTTTTGTAGACATGCAAGTACAAGCTGTAAAATACGGGAAATGATCTTGTGTAATGCAACTTGCATGGATGGTTATTTACAGGCTGTACTATGCATCTGTTGTAAGGTTAACTAACTATACTTGTGTGTTGAGTTTTCAAATGGCAGATGCATGCATGATAAAACAGTGTTCTTTCTTTATAAGTACATGTATTAGTGATTGATGTAATACAAAAATAACCTCGGAGTGTTTTGAGTGACTATGTAGATACGTGTAATAGTTGAGTAGTTAGTAGTTATTGTTTTCCAGATCAGTGTGGTTTGTGAGCAGGTGGTACAATGAATGTGCTTAATCAGCGCATGTGTACTACGTGTATAGTGTACTATTTGGCAGTGTAAAATCATAGATAAAAAAATAGGTCCAGATAGACCTGAGCTCATTTGGCATTATTAAAATACTTCGGCAATTTAGATCACAATATCACAAGGATACAAAGTGTCTGGGATCGAATCTACAATGTGATCAATGAAAAAAGTAGAAATATGGCTGCCAAATTAGAAATATAAATTGCATCAATATAATTTGTACAGGAAATTAAGAGGGTATGTAGATGCATATGCCTGCAAAATATAAAATCTGTATCTTTAACTTTGTGTCCAGGAATAAGGTTCAAAGAAAAATAGAAATATGGCTGCCAATTTGAGAATAAAGGTCACAGCAACATAATTTTTGGTAGGCTTTGAGATGGGACACAGGTGCATATGTGTATAAGATATGAAGTCTCTATGATCAATAGTGTGCTCAGGGTGACTGTGCACAGACGACGACAATGACAATGACGGACGCTTCATGATTCTATAGGCTCTTTGGCCAAATGAGCCAAAAATCTTTGCCAGAAGACTATGATTGTATCATTTTAAACTTTGTGCCAAATAGTCTTTTACACATCTTCAAAACCAGCCAATACAGTAAATTCTACATGGCTTACGAGCGATTTATGTAAATGCCGAAAGTGTATGTATTCTACTATCATTGGCATTGAATACTGTCCGTTAAAATCACTTTAATCAAATTTGGTATTTTAAAAACTATTTAACAAAACATGTATCCACTAAAGTCTCCCGGTTACCAGAAAATGTTCCCATGCAAATCCTGTTCCAATACAATGGGTCTCACCCACTCCTGGATATTGGAGACTATGCGTTTCATTATCCTAAGTACTCAATTCTACTTTCAGTTTGTGGCTTTTTTGCATGTACACATATTTGATATCTGCAGGTGTAAGATAAACATGAATTAAAACGCTTATTTTGCATCCTTGGATACCTTGCTTACAAATGGTAAGGTCTTCACAATTATTCAGACCTCTTACAACTAATATTTCGGCTCAAATATTTATAAAAAAAATCGTTTATGATATAACACAGCCACTGGAGTTGTTGGGATCCTTGTTGGACTGTTGCACGTCTGTTTCCTTCACGGGAGCTATTTCACCATCTTCTTTCTTCTTTTCCTTCTGTAAATGTGCAATATTCATTAATCGTATACGATAAAAGGTTTCATACTCAATTACGTATGTACGACACAATCAGCCACATAGGGCTGAAAAATTCAGTGTTTTACACTTACACATGTATGCTCATAAAACATAACAAACATATGACAATAATAGTCATTAATAAACTTAAATCTATGTGGTATCACATTTCGACTCTTTCTAAATTTATTCAAATATACTTTACCACTCGTAGTAAACGAATGTTTCATATTTTAAAAAAATGTGTATTTTGAAAACTTACGGGATCTGGATGTGTGTTTTTGCTGATGTCAAAGGCTTTGTAAGTGTCTGCTGTCCACAGAGGGTTTGGGTCAGGCACCTTGAATTCCTCTGGAGCAACCAGCCCATACGTTGCTTTAAGTTCTAGTTGAGGAGCCTCTGGTGGAACTTTCTGATGGTATCTGCTTTGTAAAAAAGGCTACCGGTATTATTTGCCGAAATTTCATGTTCTAATTCTACGTTTTTCCTAAGCAAAAATATTAAATTTGTGTCATTTTGCTTCATTGCATGTATGACTATTTGTTTGCGCAACAAGTTAACACGCAAAAACTCACATGAATCCATTTTCACGGACACATTTGTCTAATGTTCTGTTGACTATTGGGCCCAATTTTCTAAAGAACAGGTGTTCAGTAGGTTTAGCTATTGTTCCAGCACCCTTTAGTGCAGCATACTCCTTTCCCAGGGTTGCAGACTTCTCGTAATCTAGCGTATAAAACAGATATCCCGTAATAAAAAGTTGTCATTCTTTCCTTCAAGGGCATGACGTCACATTCTAGGACCGTTTTTGTGGATAACAACACAAATAAATGTTTGTGTACCACACAGTACTAATTTTGTTCTGCTGGCAAAGTATTCAGTGGGCTGGATAAAATCCTCTTTTAGTTATAGTTATTTATGTGGAAGAATGACCTAAATACTGTAGGTTCGACACACAATAGAATCCCATGGGTAATATCGGGGAGATAGATTACAGTATGGTGATATGGACATCAAATATACATTACTACAATAAAATGTCAAAGTAAAGAAAATACATGTGCATGCATTTTACATGGGTTGATCACGTTTAAGTCAAAAGGTTGATAATTTCGATGGAAAGCGGTCAATTCGTTTCAACAGAATGACAAAATACAAAAATTAATTCTGATTTAAAAAGGTGAACCATCGAAACAATTATTTTAATCTTCAGGATTCTGTTTGGGTATATTATTCATTTTTTTATATAGGATGTTGGTGGGTTATAAAACTTGTACTTACTAGTTTTACTTTCTTGTAAACACTTTATCGCCAATCCACACTTATCTTCCGCTAGTAAAGTCTCTCCATGGTAATTGTAGGCCTGCAAGTAAGCGTTCTGTAGTTGTTTATCTTGGAATCTTGACTTAGTCTTCCCTTAAGCTCAAAAGCAAACTTAAAAATTGCACACAAATTTTATACTTTACCTATTTTCAGAAAATTTTGAGACCGTATATGAGTACATGAACTAAGCTCAAATTTCCAAAGTCGATAAATATTATGTCTGGTGAAAGGATCTTTTTACCATTTCTTTAACACTTGATATGTCAGTATTATGTCGAAGCTTAAATACACCATGACAATACATTCCTTAGAAAGTTAAATATCGAAAACAGCATTTTAAATGGTTACTTACATAGGCATTGTAAATTTGTGCTTTAAAGTTTAGATATTTTCGCCATTTTCCAGCAGTTTTGTCATCCAGTGAAGATAACGATTGATCTGTATAAAAAGAAAAACGGAAGATACGATGCATTGTAAAGTATAAAGAAGTTTTACTCTACATTTAAACAGTAGCATTGTTTAAACTTGCCTTTATCCCTGTGTATGTTTAATATTTTTTAAAATTCATTTTTCTTGTAAGTTTCTAGTCTAGTTCTTCGGCTAATATTAATGTTACACAGATCTGACATAAAACAGAAAAGTGAACAGACTAACCTGCATCTTGGTACATCCTACTGGTCTCATATGCCAGCGCTGACACGATAGATGGTTTGTGTTTCAACTCAATTGCACGAGCTATAGTCACTAGAAGGCAAAAACAATTCACATTAAATATAAAACGTCTTTATTTTTAATACTGGAAGCAAAGCGTATCACGTTCTAAGGAATAAACTTTTGAACACTTTAAGGAAATTCTAGCTTCTATTTTAACATGGAATCTTGAAGCGTTTGATTTTACCTTCTTGTGCCTCGGCTGTGCACTGATGTATGTATGCTGCTATTACTCTTGCTTCCAAATCACTTCCTTTTTCCGGTGGCGTCATTAACTTCTGAACAAGTTGTTCCTGTAAAAATGTCAAAAAGGTCAAATTCAGCAAATAATTTCTTGCAGTAGGCACATTGCCCTCTACATGAAAATCTGTGAACTGTGGTGCACTGTAGGAGGCACTGCATAGACAACAAAAACCAAACATTTTAAATGTATCTGGCACAACATCCTAAAAAGATCAAGCTACCCGAAATGTAATAAAAAGAAGTTGCGGGTTAACAGTTTTGAGTTTGCTCAGGACGTTATTATTATTTTATTTCCATGAGTATACACACTCGATATGCAGTAGAACCTGCTTTAACAAGCCACTGCTTTGAGCGGCCACATTGGAATTTACGGCCAATTTGTGGATGTTTCTTGTTTTTTCTCATAGATAAATCATTAAAATCACCACTGCTTTGTGAGGACACCTGTCATTTACGGCCAATTTACGTTGTGAATTTGGGTGGCCTCTCAAAGCAGGTTCTACTGTACATTGTTACAAACTTTACACATTGTACCATGAAAGGTGATACCAAATAATCTGAACGTATTGCTTTCAAGAATGATTAATATTTAATTAAATGCACCTTACCCGGACATGTGTGAATATACCAGCCGCTATCCTTAAACATTTGTGTGTCTCCTTTGCTTCGTCCATTGAAGGTCTATGAATACATTGTAACAATACATTACATCTAACATAACGGTTCTCAAGAATTGTTACGCAGATAACATATTTGTGTGGTTTCAGTACAATGCCTTTAATGATGATAACGAAGTCGACGACGATGATGATTGTGATACTTACTCTTCTCGTCCAGCGATCTTGGCTGCATGCTTCATGTACCATATACCGATGTTGAACATCATTGATGCCAATTCAAAGACGACGTCATATTGTTCTCTAATTGAAAGTAAAAACATAAATAGAGAGGGAAAATGTAATCGACATATTGGTATTTGGAAGCAAGCATTTCAATGCTTTGCTGTCAATGCTTGGGTCACCATAAACAAAATTAACGTTGATAATTTTCTTTGTTTCAATCATTATTTCTTGTCCACTGTTTATTAATAGGAAATTAAGAGTTGAAATACAAGTGCTATGATGAACCATTCAGGTCATGCTTAATAATACCCCTTGAATACAGTCTAGTCGGCTGCAGCAAAACATACGTTGGAGAGTATCCACACAAAGTATCTGTCCATCTAAAGCGTATTATGTTTCTGAGTTTGCTGTCTTCAGTTGGTCTGGTGTCATCAAGAGATACCAGAAATCCGTGCAGAAGAGAGAAGTACGAGTTGACTGCACTGGTCAATGTGGATATCTCGTTGTTTGGGTTTGCAATGACCTCGAGGAGATTCGAGCGAGCATGTCGCAGTTCACTGCAAAGAAACAGTGAGGTTCTTTTCAATATTCAATCCAGTTTTTTCTTAACCATATGGAGCTTAGGTTATCTGTCACCAGAAAAACGAACGATGACAGTATTGGTGAAATCTTAAGTAAACAAGAATCAGCCGGCAATTGTTTTGTTTGACAGATGACAGACGGGCGAAAGTTCAGTATTAACTTTCACATATAACTTCTCGGTAGATTGTGGAGTGGTTTGGTTCTATGTATAAGATTCGAATAAAAGTACCACAATCAAACAGACAATCCCATAAAATGATGACTCAATTAATACCGCCACATAACAATGTCTTATGATCGTGATAAACATAGCACCACAGGCATCTAATTCATCCATTTCGTACTTTCTATTTGGTCATGATCACCTCATAGAAGGTCGGAAATCAAAGTT
>JBCAUI010535416.1:0-11088 GCA_038406195.1 Haplosyllis anthogorgicola | reverse complement strand
ATAGAAATGGCTTTAAGCTTTCGCTTGCTCTTTGCATTCACTCCGCCTCACATACCGATTGATGCTAGTCGACATTTTGATATCTGCATACATCTTAAAAATGTGTACAACCATACAAATGATAACATATCAAAACCAATGCTCTCACATAATGAAATTTTGTGTGATGGAAAAAGGCAATGTCTAATCTCGGCATATTGTGGCTTATCGTCCATTGTCGTTGGGCTGAAAACAGAAAAATTGAGATCTGCTACAGAACTAATTTGTGTGGGAGAATTAGTTTTATTGATCTTATACTACGGTTACAAATTCGCAAACACCTTGTAATACACAATTCGAAAAGAATTTCGGTAGCCTGTAACGAATACAAAACGATTTGGTAAAATATTTATTTTTTAAGAAATTGAACAATTAACAGACATCCAAAATACATGGTAAAAAATATTATGGTAAATTCCATGCCATCTAAAGTTCTTTTTTCTTGTTGTAGAAAAAGAAAATGAAATTTGTGTGAGATAATCAATGCTATTACTTTTACACTGCAGTCATAAATTTACACACTTTCGATGACGTAATTCCAAAAGGAATCTTGGTAGCCCTGTATCGAATGAATTGATGGAAGGCCTACTTGAAATGAAATAGAGGCAGGCTGATACACAAAACTGTTTAAATGGGATGCACAAAGCACGCACAACGTAGTTAGCATCTACTGTCATAGAAGACTTTTTTTGTTGGACCAGGGTCCATTTGTGGGGCCACTGACCACCCCTGTTTTGGGCTTCGTGCGACCGTCCCCATGGGTTTTTAATAGGGGTCGTAATCGATTAAATATTATTAACGATTTTTATCGAAGTCTTTGTATCGATAATAATCGATTATTAATTTGTAACATTTAGCAAAGATATAAATGAATATACAATTATAAGGTACATGTTTGCTAATGTTTCTTCCATCAACATGTTTGATTAATTAAGATACTAATGAAGCCACTCCAAAGGAAAATTTAATTCTTTGATTAAAGCTCTTCTAAAGTGGCTTCACCTTATCAAATTGTTAGTGGCTTCCCATGTTTTTATTTAGTTTTGCTTGATATCACAAGTATTTTATTCATATTTATTGGTACTTGACCTGGAACTTCAATAATCAATTATGAAATTTATTACAATTAATTTATCGATAAAAACATTTTATCAATAATAATCGATTATCGATAAAAATCTGAGACCCCTAATGTAGACAGCAACAGATAGACACGAAAGCATTACACACACCCGTACGTGGAATAAAAATTAGTGAACTGTCTCAATCCAATGACCAAGTGTAGGACATTTATGTTAACCAAGATGTTCATAATTCAATTTTATGATGCTGTTGTGACATGTGGATTATTTAATTATTCTACACAACAGGTCATCCGAAACATGAACACACTTCTTGGTCCAGCTTCGAGTCAATCTTCAAATTTTTGGAAGAGAAGTATTCGCACCGAACCTCGTCAGCTAAAGAGGAGTTGTAGCAACTGTGATAAAACTGTGTAATTCATGTAATTTTATCAAATAAATGTGTAATTTAATCAATTGTTTTATGTAGTTTGGCACGCAAAATACCATTTGTAATGCAACAAAAACCTGGTTGGTATAACACGGACATAATTTAGTTACTCAACTCGGTTATGTTTGTGCAAACTGGTTAAACAACTAGATCTATTGCAGGTAACACTCACAATCTGCATTTACGTGTACTTTTAAATATTAGACAAGAGTTAACGTTCGCGTGTACGAGTGTACGAGTAAATAATTTAAACTGCTGTCAACCCGTCAAAAACAGTCAACTATGATTATCAGTGACATCAATAGCTTTTTGTACAATATCACACGGAATAGAGACCTATTATATATTCTAGTGAAAATGTGATCAAAGCCGCCTTTGCACATGTTTTAATCAAAGCATATGTACTACAGTCTAGTATTATCTTTTGTACTTTTCTAATTTATATTTTCAACACCAAGTAAAACCATTTTTAGTTACATGCTATGACAACCAAACAACATCATTCCACAATAGACAATACTGTAGTACGTTTTGTGACTTCTGTATCACTAAGTTTTTATGATAATTAAAACGATGGTGGTGTTTGCTAATTAAGACAGTTATTCTGAATGAAAATAATTAATAAAAAATACTAGTCACAAATATTTAGGCATTTGTTTGTTTTTGGTACAAACTTGTAAACCTGTTGTTGACAGAAGTGCTGTTCAGCAATCCCGGAGGATGTTTAGTTGGTTATAGCATTTGTAATTGAACAGAATACTGAGGAAACAAACATTGACTAGTGGGTGTTACTCCTCCGTGAGTGATTTGAAACAAAAGGTAAAGCAGGATCGTTCACTTGATCAAAAACTTTATGCTTCACCACAATACGTTGTTATTATTGTTTTAAAATTAATCTGCTTTACCCATGTATTTGTTGGATTTGTAACAAACTTTCCATTAGCACAATCAATGTCGTTGCTAATTTGTGCTATGTATTGATTAAGTAAAATGGCAATGGCAAATTTGTTTGTCAAAAACTAGAAATCTTCATATGAAAAAAATACTAAAATTTCGAATGTTATCTGAACTGGTTTGTGTACAACAAATGTGCGGCTGAAAGCGCACTGAAGACTGCTTCAAATTATTAAGTTAAAGTACATAAATTTTATCTGTTTTGTATAAGCAAAATGTACGTGTACTGCGGATTAGTTGAAAAAAAAGTTGAAGGATGCGAGATAATTTGCTTTCGTCACAGGTGTGCCATTCGCTAGTTACACTTTTTGGCTCATTTGGCACATATGCCAAAGAGCCTATAGAATTATGATTTGTCCGTCGTCTGGCATCGTTGTCATCATTGTTGTCAGCATCAGCATCTGTGCACACTCACCCTGAGCACACTATTGATCATAGAAGCTTCATATATTACACACATATGCACCTATGTCCCCCATGAATGCCCAGCAAATATTATGTCCCCATAATTGCCCAAGAAATATTATGTAGCTGTGGCCATTATTCTCAAATTGGCAGCCATATTTGTATTTTCCTTTGATCCTTGCTCCTGGATATGCATTTGATGGAACAAACTTAATATTTGACACTCTTATGCACCAATATACCCTCTTTATTTCTTGTAAAAAGTATGTTGATGCCACGTATATTTCCAGTTTGGCAGCCATATTTGTGTTTTTCATAGATCACATATTGAAGATTTCATCTTAAACACTTTATTTGTATCCATTTGATATTATGACTTATATTGTCTTAGTTTTTTGATAATGCCAAATGAGCTCAGGTCCATCTGGACCTATTTTTTTACCCAGTGGAAATACGATCCAACCACCACTTACAATGCAACAAATGTTAATGAGCTATCATAATGGAAGGCAAGTGATTCTTTACAAAGAGTAATAAAAATCAATTTAACTGTTGGGAGCTCAGTTATTCACCCCACTTACAGGTCCATTATTTTAAATGTATGTTGAAGGACGTTCTTAAAAACCAGTATGATATTTAGTTTTACATGCCAGAGGGCTCCAGCAATCTTTACCGATAATTAAGAGCAAAAGGTAAAAAACCAAAAACAAATGAAAATGATAAATAGGAAAACGAAATGAATAACTGTCGCGAAGGTAAAAGTGATCATTGTGAATGAGATTCTGCATGATGAACAACGTCTTAGAAATTGATTTCACATTTAACTGTATTTCATAAGGTATTTGATACATGTAACAATCACATTTACATTAAAGCCACATTAAAAGGTCATGTCTGCAGAGAAGCAGATACAAGCGACATAGGTCCGGTGATTAATTTTGATTTAGTAAAGATTTTCAGTTTTTGACAGCGAATATTATCAACCTATATGTTTGGTGAATAAATGTATTTGAAGAAATGAGTGAATGCATGTCAGTGAGTACCATGTAAGATAACGTACAATACAATAAGTCTATATTTATGATTAATTGTTTGGCAGTGAAACTAATAATTACATTGCACTCCTGCCTCTAGCTTGATTAAAAATGAAAAAGTGAAGTTCATTATTGCCTTGTTGTATTTAATATAAATGTTGTTTTTGTGTTACTATTAGTGAGATTATGTGTTTATTGTGAGGAAAGGGAAATAATACATTGCATGACAAGTGGTTTCCGCTGTTTGAAAAACCTACACAAATGTCTCATCATAAAGGAAAATGGTATTTAGGTGAGGCGCCCGACCATCAGTCAACAAACTGGGAACTGTACAATGTTTTGATATCAAATACATGTCATTGAACTACCACAATTAAACTTTAATGTGCAAAATACAGGAAAATGTTAAGTTCCGCAGGTTACTTAAAAATACGTACTTTCACAGGTGAAGTAATTTAACCCCTTTGATACCTAGGGCAGTGCTGCACTCCCCTAGCTCCCTTGGTCATATTTGGACCCAGGAGGACCCTCAGGATCATATTTAGCCCAAAAGTGAGGTTTTAGAAGTAAGAATAAATGGACTGGGCTTTAAAAAGTGGCCCATTTTTTTGTACCCTCCCCCCTAAATAGGGATTAACGGGGGATTAACAAGTGTGTAAATCTAGAGGTATCTACAACTTGGAATTGGCTCATGGTCAACACAGCAGAGGACCACCCTCACTAACTGCCTGGTGCCAAATAAAGTCCCAGTCAATGAAAACACTGACACAAGTAACAATTAAAGTTACACTTTTGAGGTAAATTTGGGAACAATCAAGGGTGTAAGCCATCTTTAAACAAGTGTAGTGGCCATCTGGTGATCAGCTCACAAACCAAACCAGGTGCTGTTGAAAACTCTATGTGTAACCTTCTGACCCATGCTTAACATGTAATTTTCATAACATAATTTAATGGTGATGACTGCCTCCAATTAGCATGCCCCCATTTCTCCTCTTAAAAAGCAATATTTTGCAGGACCCTAGGGTATCAAAAGTGTTAAATAAATAAGAATTAATTGTTCATATAAAATATGCCAAGAAGCTAACAGACTATACAAAGCGAAAGTACAACGAAATGAGGTAATGAACCGTTGCTTTGACGAGATAAAGGAAATTTCGACATTTACGACCAAAATATTCTGCGTATGCATTTAAGCCCTTCATGATGGGATTGAAACATATTTTGTAAATGACTGAAAATTAAATTCGGCTGTACAATGCAAAGGTCGTTGGTGGCAGATTTTACTGAACTGTATTCCACACATTTGATTACGGCACAGTGCATCGTTACGATCTACCGACATTTAAACTATGTGGGATAATATTGTCAAAGCCACAGTATAGAGTCCATGTTCACAGATACTGAACTTCATGACGATGCGTTACAACTTGTAAATAACACCACAAGTAGATCGCGATGTACAGAGAACACGTAATATCTTTTGACAAGGCATCACAGTCCACCATCAAGGTCTCGGAAGCGCGACCAGATTTCTTTCTTAATAGTGAGCATCTGAAACGGAAATTTCTGTATTGTATTATTGAACTGTCAAAACCATTTATAACATTGCTTGACCTTGTGACTACTTTGTATGTTACACACTTTCACGAAAGTACACGCCTTCCCAGCTTATCTCGATCTGTTCTGGTTAACATGCACCTCCAGGATTTGTATTAGAACTGTCGGCAAAATTTATTCCGTTTCACGACTGAATCGGTTCTTAAGGCCGTGGTTAACCAGCCTCCCATTTCTGTACAGTTACCCATGGATAATTTGATCTCGGGATAAATCTATATCCTTCAATGTTCAATCGAATTTTTCGCTCTGTTAAATATCGATGGATTGTATGCTATTTTACCCTGATACTTCGGTATCCTCTTTAATTCGATGGAAACTTAACCGAGTTACCCAGGAAGGAGTGTATTGAAGGATAACAGTGATTATAAGAAACCCCTCTCCTCAAACTCCATTGAAAACTGAAGGTTTTCACAAACAAGCCTCATACGTTGAAACTGAAAGTCAGCATAAAGTTTGTCGAGGTGCGTACCGGTTGATTAAATAATACTGTAAGTTTGTAGACAAGAATCGCGATCATTGATTGTGTGACTTCCCCGCAAGGTAAACAATCGCTTAATAAGTACGCCTGATGTTGATTAAAACATGTATCTGAATACTTTTTTGCATTCTTTGTATTGTATTTCGCGCAAAAAGAGCGATGATGTGAAGCTTGTACTTTTTGTCAGAACAAGAGGTGGTACGTGGATGTTTTATAGACAGTTTAATTATTTACGACATATGCCATTAAAGGTGTCGCTTCAGTAAGATGTAACTTGACAATAACAGTGGTAACAAGAATGCCTTTCAGTCGAAGGCCCACTGCCCGCTCTGCAAATAGTCATTAAAATGCCTTAAACATTTAAAAACACGAAACAATTGACTGCAAAATTAAATTTGACCTTAAAATAAGCTTGACCTTCAAATGACCTTGACCTATATTTTGACCTTGTGTAGTAATAACAAATATTAAAGTAATTGAGACTTTCAAAGTCAATCAATAATTTGAAAAATGACCTTCAAATGACCTTGACCTTCAAATAACTGTGACCTTCATCTTGACCTTGACCTCATTTAGTAGTCAGAAACACTATAATGGATGATATTGGCAGATATGAGTCAAAATTTTGACATTTTTTATTCCTGTGACCTTGAACTTGACCCAATGACCTTGGTAGTCAAACTTGACCTAGATATTTTAAAGATGTACCTCCATACCAAAAATGAAGTTTCTAGGTTAAGTGGTTCAAAAGTTATAGCCCGGACAGACGCACACACAGACACGACTGAAAACATTACCTTCCCGCATAACATTACCTTCCCGCATACTCGGGCGGTAAATATTGAAGAATTGATTACCTAGCTTTCCGACTTGTCACTCTTGTACTTGTGAGCGAATTTGCCACGCGGTGGTGGGGCTGCCCCGTTGTTCGATTCTCGCTTTATCTTTTCTTGACGCAACTGTCGTTTCCTCTGTATGATCGCTTCCTGCCGCTTCCTCTCATCCTGATCGTTCTGATCGCGCACAGCCATAGTGTTCATCACTCGCTGAGTTTCCTCGGCCAGCTGTATAATGTGTAGAGGTTGCCATGAATTAATATGCAGGATGCTATAATCGCAACCTTCGCCATTATCATTCATATTTGGTACACAGAGTGATTTCCAGGTGACAGGCTCGCCGAGCGAAGAGATTCGCTAGAAAGTCTAAAGGTCACTGTGACATCCCTAATCTGTGTATGAGCTATAAATCATGACACTGCCAATTTTTATTTCGCTCAAGGTTGTCACACATAAATATTGTGTTTGCGCAGAGAATAATGCATGTAGATTTACTTTCTGTACAAAATAATTAAATGAATTTCTTATGCATTTGATGTGTACACAAGCGGAGTGCTGTCACCTTCCCACAGAGAAAGAGAATGTTTATCTTACATGTACATTTTCCTATGCATATGCATTTTCTACTTTTCGGATTTTGTTTTTAGAATTGGCAATTTCTGTATTTGTTAAAAACGCATGTTAATGAAAACCTTGTCTTCTAGTCAACTGTTAGCTGCGAAATATCAGGTGTTTCTGTGCAATTTTTGCTTTAAATTTTTAGATATGTGAAATTACCTGTGCCTGCGAATCAGCAGATTCCAAGTCTTCCAGAACGGTATCCTGTCCGTGAATTATTCTTGTAGTTTGTTTCGGACCAGTTGTCCTCCTGTCTGGAGGCTTCCCTGCTACATTATGACCGTAGTTTGATCGAGCTGTATTGGGTTGAGCCTGTAGGTCCGATAAACCTTCTGCAGAAAGTAAAGTGCTCCTCGTGGTTGTTCTTGAATTTATTGAGCTCAAACTTGAGTTCTTTAGTTTCTTTTTCAGTTTTCTGTTTGGTAGTTTGATTCTGGTCTTGGCGTGGGCATCGTAGAGGGAGAAGTTATTCACAACAATAGGCACCGTAAAGGCTATCACAAGTACTCCACATATCACAGATAAACAGCCTACACCATAGCCAATGTAGCCTACTGGGTATTTATCACCATACCCTACTGTAGTCATTGTGACCAGTGCCCACCATATGGCTATAGGTATATTAGGGAAATTGTCTTGCTCCGCATAATGAATGATGCTGGCGAACATGAGTACCCCTGACATGAGAAAGACGACCATGAGAAAGAGTTCCTTGGTGCTGACTTTGATTGTGTAAACGAGGATCTTAAAAGCGCTGTAGTGCTTCATAAGCTTAAAGATCCTCAGTATACGGATGACTCTTAACATCATTATGGTCTTCAGAAATGTGACCGCCGAATCGTTGCCACTGTCCACGGACTTCATGATGATAGCAGCGTAATGAGGCAACAAGCAGATCAGGTCTATGATGTTGAGCGCGCCCTTCCAGAACTTCTTCTTGTTCGGCGCGAAGGAAAATCTGATGATGATCTCAAGAGTGAAGAAAGCTACGCACAGATAGTCAAGACCCTGTAGAAGAACACATAAGGAATTATACTTGTGTGAGTACACGCAGAACTTCAGTCATTTCGTAGACAGCTCAATACCCCATTACTCACAGAACAGAGTTTATATAGTGCACGGCTATTATTATCAAAATTGGGGCAGCAGTCGATTGCCCTATCATGCAGCAGATCAGAAATCGTCCTAAAAGGCCGTAACGATATAACCAAGACGATAAAAGGCGTCATACAATTGTATCAGTTCTTATTACCAGGAAGGAAATAAAATGAAATGTGAATTGTTATTCACGTTATTATTTCCTTTAGTCGCTACTGAGTGTCTGACGGCATCACGAAAGGGAGGTCTTAAAGTTTTTGTCATCGTTTTCCTTACCGTCGGTAACATACGTCAACCGGATCGAAAATAAACTTTTATCAGTGTTTGGAATTGATACAGAATCAATGTATGTACCCAGTATTAGAACTGTGCTCAATTGATTAAGCCATTGCGAAGAAACGAAATACACCTGCTATATCGTCAGTGCAATTAATTACAAATCTTATGTGTAGTGAAGTTGATCAATTCTACGTTGGCTGCGCACTTTAATATTTTTATTTCAATACTTACAAGAGATAATGCCCTGATGTGGTTAATCGTTGTCAAATCAATTCAGTAGCTTTGGAGACAATAGTCTACATTAGCCTCAGATTGATTGAAATTACACAATGTATTTGGGGTTAGGTTAGTTTATATCACAATATGTAAAGTGGATGCTGCTTATCTATTTACCTCTAGAACTGGATGGGTTTCTGGATCTGTGTGTACCGTGCCATTATTTGAATCGCCGCAACAACATTTAACCGTTCCTCCGCTCGGCGTATTGGGATCCTCTGGTTCAACGTCATACCTAAAATTTGCGTAGTTTAAAAGTAGGAACTTGGGTTTATGGAACATACCTTTCGTGCGTTTTTCTTTGATTAGACTTTGATTTGATTTTCTGAACGTTTATAACACTGTCCCGGGGTTGGATGGAAGAGATTCTCAGAAAGTATGTATTTGGTGGCTTTCAAGATGAGTTATTTGAAAACTTGGGAACAACGTTAAAATAGAAAATATAAGTTTTAAAAATGACTTTGACATTTACCCAATCTTTGTTATTTAAATTGAAACTGGAAACACTTGTGAAAGTTTTTCGTATGACATGGACCGAATTCAGTCCAAATCGATTAAACCTGTTGTTGACGAAAAATAACCGCCCCTGAGGTAAATAGCTTTATGAATCTATTTACCTTACTATATATGTATTGCCGGTAACTTTACGAAGGTAATCAGTGGGCAATCGAAAAACCGTCATCTTAAATGATACTTTTAAAGTATCAAGGTGTAATAGTTTCATATTGATTACGAAGTTAGTCTTCATTGATTAGAGAGAATTAAACCTTTTCTTGTTAATGATTCAGTTATAAAAACAGCGGCCATTGGATTTAAATAATTAATGAAGGATAGAGTCAGTTACGAAGTTGGTCAATCAAGAAATTAGAGAAAAACATATTTCCACAAATCGTTGTTTGCAAACGTCCAATCTTTTATGTTATTTTATTTCTTATTTTTTTTAGATATATTTCGTAGATGTCGTTGTTGAGAATTTGAACTCAAACATACTTACATAGGTTTCTTAGTTATTGAATCTATTTGGAACAACTTGTGACTCTCAAGCACAAAAATTCCTATCGATAACGTAACAAAGAACATGGATACAACAGCATTGACCTGAAATGTAACGGCATGTTCGTTAATCTCAGCTGGTTTCTAACTTTAGTTTGTTTTCTTGTGATTAAGAACGGTAAACCATTCCCATCATTTCATTATTCGATTGTTTCTTTTCCTCTGTTTTAACTATACTTTTTCAACAACAAGGAAGAGATACGAGGATTATACGTTGGTGTCCTCAAAATCGGGAAATATGTTTGATGTAGGAAATTTTGCTAACACATGAGAAAATATGTTGGTGAATATTTACTTTTGCTGCTCTGGATGATGAGGGATCTTCCAGAAATCTCCAAATTTTTCCTGCCCAGATCTTCCATTTGGATTTATCCTCCGCCCAGGCGTCGACTTCCACGAAAGCGAAGTTTTCATCGAGTTCATTGAGGGTGTGCTTGTGCTCTGTGTACCTGCTGTAGTCGTGCCAACAACATGCCTCAATGTCTTGCTCTTCTATTCCCCAGTATGCAAATTCCTGTAATTAAAAATGTATACACTGCCCATTTACATAACGAAAAAAACTTACATGCATTGGAATCAAAGTGTCCAATTCGACAGATATAAACAAGTGTGAAAGTTGCGTGAGAGAGATCATATTGTTTAAAGCTAGAACATTTTGAAACCACTGGAGGTTTTGCGAATTTTAATTTTTTTGTCAGATCTGACATCGCTAGTGATATAAAGTTGGTCAAGTATTGTTCGTAATTGCAATTATATTATACATAATAACTATTATTTGTGATAAACAGTATTTGTTGTATTTTTCTTAATTTACTAGATGGAACCCGTCGGTACCCGACGGGACTACAAAGAGAGACAGATCCACACAGGGCATGATCCACACAGTGAA
>JBCAUI010535405.1:0-11088 GCA_038406195.1 Haplosyllis anthogorgicola | reverse complement strand
TATTATTGCTCAGCAGATTTTTCTGGTCATTTTGATGGGTCACACTTGTATTTTGGTGTAGATTTTGAAAATAATTCCTTTTAGAAAGTAATGAAATTGTTTGTAGCTTTTGTAGCAACAAAATGGCTGCCAGGGAATTAGTTTGGGAAAATCATTCGATAGACGGGCAATTTAGTAACATTCGGTTTTGATTTCCACAAAGTATTTATCGAATATTTATACTTATTATTTTCTTCTATTTCCAGCATAACTTTTCCCATGCCTTCAAGAAAGAATTATAACCCAAAGACTAACTCATCTACATGAGAAGGTCAGTTTTAGAAGCTAATATGTCATTTGCGTATATTTAATTTTATCTTTAAACTCCCGTCACTTGTCTTTTCTTGTTGAGATCATGAAATTACTATTAAAAGTTTACAGCCCGCAACAATTAAATTTCATGCTGAGCTCATTCAGTTCAATTATTGAGGGGCGCTTAACTTTTAATGGTAATTTCATGATCTGTCGTGTAAGTTGTGGAGTCTCAGTTCAGGAGAATTATGTCATGATTTGTGTAAAAAGGTATCTCATGCTTGTTATTTACAAGAACAAACACAGTAAAATTGATAAAGATTTCTTTATATCAGTTTCAATTTTAGTTATTATGCATATCAATGCTTATCATGGAAAACGCCCATCAAATCATCAGTGGCGTTATCAGTGCTTCTCTCATTTTCGAGAAAGCTTTATTAAAAATTCAAATCTACATAATTACAGTTCTCTCAGGGAATTCAGAGCTTCCAGGCCGTGAGATTCATGGGTCATCACCTCCAATGTAAATAGAGTAAGTAAAAATAAGACCAAAATGATTCATCAATTATTTCGTCTCTGTGTTTTTGACGTGAATACAAACTCGAAATAATCGTAATTTCATAAAAAAGACTACTTCTCTTTTCGTTTTCAATGTAGACTCTGCAGACACCGGATTATCTCCCAGCTGTACACATCAACCACGCGATATGAGGTTAGTTTTCCTTTTCGATATTCTTGAAACCTGTTCTCCAGTCCAAAATAACTGCTAAAGTTATTTGGGGTTTTTTTTAAAATAATTTTCCCCAGGATAAAATGCTCGTGAAAACTATTTAATTTTGTAAACAATAAATTTTGCACTC
Organism: Haplosyllis anthogorgicola; assembly: GCA_038406195.1. NCBI lineage: Eukaryota > Metazoa > Annelida > Polychaeta > Phyllodocida > Syllidae > Haplosyllis > Haplosyllis anthogorgicola. The sequence continues at coordinate 9,937 of JBCAUI010535405.1, read as the reverse complement.
ATTTCTTCACTTGAACACACATTTCAATTTCAAAACACCCACTGGTACAGTTTTCCTACTTTATGCTGATTGTGAAAATATAACTATAATTGTTTTATGTACTTTGTTACAATCAAAGTTCCATTTGTTTCATTCACAGGACAGTGACATGAGGCTACAGTAGGACAGTAACATCAGTACCATCTGTTACCATTTGCTACAACAGAACCTGCACCATCTACATCGGGTGTCATGGATACCAAACCCAAACAGGTAAGTTCTCCTCGTTTTCACTTTTTGGCCATTTCCACATTTCTAGCCTGAAAGAGAAAGAATTTTCAGCTCATTTAACTGACCAGAAATATACACTGTTTATCAACAGTACAGCGTTTACAAAATCATAAACAGCCGAAGAATGTTCCATTGGCAGATCCAGGATTTACCGTATGAGGAGGGGAAACCCGACCTGTGGAGAGTGCCACCCCTATTCCTCCCAACTGCATAAAAATGAAGAAAATTTTAACTGTGAGGAGGCGTGCACCCCCTAGATATGCAAGTGGCCTTTACGTAAAGACCCCAGTAATAAATGAAACTTTGATTTGTTCAAGCCTTTTTTTGGTGATAAACACTAAACAGTGAAATAAATGTTTTAGCGTTTACCGTATTTTGAAACTCACAGGGTACATGATTTCATGTGGAGAAATAATCTCGGTTCATGTTAAAATATAGAGCTCAGTGATCGTTGCCACAAGAGGAAAACCTAATTAATTTTATTACATTGTTTGTAACAGTGTTAAATTATTTTGTTCCAAAATTTTCTAAATTCATAGGATTTTTTACATATATTTGGAAAAAAATGAAAATACCAGAATTTTATTAAATTAACGGTATTTGTGCAATTGTTAAGAATTATTTACTTTATTTCACTTACCTAATATTTTGTTTTAGGTCAGATCGGGACTTGTAGCACAACTTGAGGCCACACATGACATGGGCCTTGTGTTCTGGGGTGATGCGCGCTTATGTGTCATGTCTGATGGCAGCATCGTGATCTACCGTAAAACCTCGGACGATGCTACTGCAGAAATACACGTGTACGATAAACATGGACAGAAAATAAAAAGAATGAAACCTTTATGTCAACATGAAGTTATTCACCTCCTTTCTCTAACAATAAATAACACTGAGTACCTGACGGTCTCTTGTCCTGAATGTCAAAAGATTTTTCTTTACAACCTTGACACGGCTGAGATCACAACAGCATTCCACAACAAGGCATGCTGGCCTGGTTCCATGTGTCATGGCTCATCAGGTACGGTATGTGTTGTAAATGTGGTGAAAGGTCGTCCATTTCTTATATTGGGTTGTACCACAGTCAAGTTCCTCATCAATTACACTGCACAAACCAACATGAAGAACTGCTATGACATCTGTTATATCCCTGTAGTAGATGCTATTGTCACCAGTAGCAACTCCTCTGGAATAATCCGGTCTGTGCGGTGTAGCAGCAACATGATCCTGTGGGAGCTGACAGGGTCTGTAGATGGTGCAGCATGTCAACCCCACGGGATGGCGTATTCACACCGACACCACTCCCTCCTTGCTGCAGACGGGAGAAACAGAAGGATCCTTGTTCTGCAGCCTGAATCAGGAGGCTGCCTGCAGACAATAGTTCTGAGTCAACGTGTGGGTGCAGCCTGGGATCTTCATCTGCACAAGGATCATTTAATCCTGTATCACCAGGGTACAGACAGCAAACCCAAGATCTCATATTACACAGTGAGTATTGAACTTCACTTAACTTCACGTTAAAGTTTAAATCCATTTTGTAAGGATGTCAAACTGTGACGTCACGTATCTTTCACGTAGCAACCGCGACGTTGTGTATCTAAGCAAAGTGTTTGCAGTTTTAACAAATAGAATTATTTGTGCGACAAAAATCTCATCACACAACATCACGTTTCTATCTAATTTGCTGCTCACTTAGTGAATACAAATTAATAACGTGGAGCTAGATTGATCTACATTTAATCCTATGAACTTAACATGCTGAATTATATTATTTTTCAGCTTTATCAGCCTGAAGGTAAAATCTATAAAACTTTTCTTTGAGAAAAAATCTTTTTATATGATTTATTCTACTGAATTCTACTGAATGTTGCTTTTGTTTGTTTGATTTTGTTTTGTTTTGTTTTGGTTTTTGGGTTTTTTTTATTTGTTGTTGTTTTTTGTTTTTTAACCCTTTCAATACCCTAGGGTCCTGTAAAATAGTGCTTTTAAAGAGGAGAAATGGGGGCATGCTAATCAGAGGTAGTTGTCACTATTAAATTATGTTATGAGAATTATGTTTTAAGTGTGGGTCAGAAGGTTACACATAGGGCTTTGAAGAGCACCAGGTTTGGTTTGTGAGCTGTTCACCAGATGGCCACTACACTTGTTTAAAGATGGCTTACACCCTTGATTTTCCCCAAATTTACCTCAAAAGTGTAACTTTAATTGTTACTTGTGTTAGTGTTTTCACTGACTGGGACCTTATTTGGTGCCAGGCAGTTAGTGAGGGTGGTCCTCTGCTGTGTTGACCATGAGCCAATTCCAAGTTGTAGATACCTCTAGATTTACATGCTCAAAGATTTGAAAATGTCAAATTTTTCTTGGAGACGAGGGGGTGCTGCCCCCTGCAACCCCCATTAATCCCTATTTAGGCAGGAGGGCATGAAAAAAATGGGCCACTTTTTAAGTCCCAGTCCATTTACGCTTACTTGTAAAATGTCACTTTTGGGCTAAATATGGTCCTGAGGGTCCTCCTGCGTCCAAATATGACCCAGCGGAGCCAGGGGAGCACAGCACTGCCCTAAATATCAAAGGGGTTAACATGATTGTGTGGAAACATTGTGTAGTGCTACGCAGGGTTTCTCGAAGGTAAGCAAGTCAACATTCGTTCAACGAAAGGTGTGTAGAAGTGCTTTTGTTTTTCTTCATTCTAGAAGACTTCGTACTGGGAATAATTATAACCTCTTTAACTTTACAAATTATATGACAAAACGAGACGGCCCTCGGTTCCGGAGTTGACATCCCACCTTGTTACAGATATATCTGAAACGTTAAAAAACTCAGCAACAAGGTAAATTTAAAAGTAAATGTCAATCTGCATACCAAAATGAAGTTTTCAAGTAAGGGCATTCAAATGTTGGTGACGGAACAGAGGGGGAACGTGCGACAAAAGAACATGTACCCACATCTGCGGGATATAATTGTAAACATGCACATTTAGCTTTACCAAAACCACAACTATTCTCTGATCAAACTAAAGGCTGCAATTAATATTTCGGACCTTACAAATGACCAGCATCATGAAGTCGAATGTGCAGTGTTTTTATTATTTTCATTTTGATCAAGCCACCGAAAGGGGCATATATTGTTTCCTCAAAATCTGCATGAAATATTTAAACATTAGCTTTGTCAAGTCGATTTCTTTATTTATTTCTGTTCAATAGAACTTTCCGGATGAAAGGTTTTAACTTATTTCAGTTTGATATTTTGTTTACACATAAAAATCAGCAAGAGAACATCTTTCCGAAACGTGACAAAGCTAATTAACTTTGCATGACCATTACTTTTCTTCTTTCTTGATATGAAATCACTTGTCAAATTGTGCAAAATGTTAGACCAAGATTGTATGAAGATTACCCTTTGTCAACGAATTGCATTTTGTTGCAAGACGTAAGTGTATACCTTATGTGGACTAATTCTGGAATGTTCTAATTCTCTGATGCGGATGCATACCCATTGCGTTCTCTAATGAAACACAACCGACAAGGCGCACAAACGCTTTCGGTGAACGTTTCAGTGAACGGTTGCCTTTTACACTGGTTGTCAGCACTTGACGTTATCAAATGTCATATTTATTAAAGACTCCACGGGGCAGAAATATGGTTCCCGATCCCCGTTGTCAGTTCTCCGTGCCCCATTCCCCGTGACCTTCATGACCTTGGTCAGTACACAGAAATCGTATCATTGTGGAAACGAGGAGAACAAAGGAGAGAATGAAAAAAAAATCATGCTGTGTTTTTCATGCACTATTGTTAAACTTCAATTACAGTACACAGAATTCGTAATTGAAGTAAATGTTAATGCTTGAAGTAACATTGAGTGGCAATTACAGCCAGATTTTACAGTGTAAATTTAATGGCAAGATAAAATAATATTTTTAGATATAATTCCATTTTAGGTAAAATGATGTTTTGCAGTTTTGCAGCTCATTCACTGATCGTTTTGCCTAACGATGGCACATTTTCATAATTTTATTAAAAATAAATTCTTACAAAGTTTTGAAACGGGGAATCGGGTCACAATTTCATGTACTGGGGAGCAGTGTAAATCCCCGTTCCCGCGGGGCCCGCTGGCCAGTGGAGTCTTTAATATTTATCAAACATGCACACCAGACAGTTTAATTTACTGTTCATAAATGTTCATATAATCAAATTATAACGCTGGCATAACACAATGCACAACAGAAATAACCTACTGAACCCTAGCGTTTCCTTGGCAACTGTCATTCTCAGGGGCGGATCCAGGATTTCCCGTTGGGGGGGGCGACACCCCTATTTTCGCCCAAAATTTAGCGGAAAGTGCATGAAAACGAAGAAAATTTGGGCCCTAGATCCGCCAATGATTCTATTTCGATGGCTGAAAAGAACATTTTCAATAATTTTTTTTAATTAACATATATTACCATATTTAGTGATAGTGTTGTAACATGTTGAAAGATAGTGTTGAAAGTATCAAGTCATCATGCTTTACTTTCCCATGTAAAAATGTACTGCATGTAGTAACATTTAACGTCAACAACAGTTTCATAAAGTTTTATGGATTGTGTAACCTGAAACGTCTGGAATTTATTGCAAAGAATTGTCTGTATGTCTGGTTTGCTTCAGCAGTAACAACAGTATCCTCTTATGAAAAGGAGGAAGCAAACCTACGGAAAGCGAATGTAATTAAACGTCTTAAAAACGTAAATCACTTTTATGTGTAAAACCTGTCTGGTTTTGCAATCACTGCGGGGTTTATTCCAGAAATGAAATTCCAAAGAATAAATGTTAAGCACCACTTATAAATAGAAGTATCAGGTGTTAGACAATCATATCGTGCTGTATATATTGTTATTGTTATACTTTTTTGTTGTTAGAACTTTCACCTGATCTACAAAAATATTTCTAATAATAATAGTAGCCTCATAACGCAAATATTGTTTGATTACTATCTCCTCAATCGGAGACCTTACAACTACAGACCAGAGATGGTCATTCGTGATATTTATCAAAATAATCAAAACACGCCCATGAGTAACTTATTCTATTGTCGTATTCTATTGTAACCTGAAATAATGACCCGGTGGTATCGCCCATGCAGGATCAGCCGTCAATATGTTACAACGCAAAAATGTCAGTGTAAAGCAAGACAAAAGTGACGAAACATGTACAAAGCTACCTGCATGTTCTATGGTTAAAATGTTCATATTTAAACGTTGTTAACATGCACATAGCTAATACTTTTACTGATCTTGGCTGATCCGTTTCTCTCAAAAAATTACTGTCGCTCTGATTCTGGTCAACAATTCCCTTGTGTGAATTTGTGAAACACCACGTATTACTAATTACATGCTGCATTTTAGAAGACTTTAAACGTAATCCTTTCCTGAGTAAAGTATTTGTCACTTAAACTAGACTACACTCACCTGGTAAAATATTCTTTGATTGCGGACTTTTTCACCAATACATTTCCGCCAACGAACATAATCCAACCTATTCCTTAAGAGTCTCAGTGTGTTTCAAATTCCGATGATCGGATAAATGTTACAAAGGTCTAAAAGAGTAAACTCGCCAAGTAATATACAAAAAAACCTTCACTGCTGATAACAAGAGCCCTGATACCGCCAGAGGGTGTACACATTTATGATCGCATAAAGCTGCCAAGTGATGCTTTGCTTTCGTAATCGTAAAGCTGCATTGTCTACCTGTAGAGCTGACATGGCCCACTGATTTACTTGCAGTGATTTGGATGAAAAGTTATCCCCAGGATACCATTCGATCAATTGAGCTATCCTGTTCGGCACGTTTCGGCCAATTGACAGAATATGTCACAAAGCTCATGCAATCATGAAATGTCTGTCGAAATGTCTGTTGATTTGTTCTTTTGTGCATACACGTTTGTTAAAGGCATTCACTGCAGAAAATTATTCCCGAGCATTTCTTTAGCTCACAGAGTCCAGACATATTTTGAAATGCCACCGAAAGGAGAAATTATCATAATGGTGGTGTTAGATTATTTGCATAGTGTAGAGTCGTTATTTGCCAGTGTAAAAACCAATTAGTTAATGTCTTTTTTTAATCATTTGTCAGTTTCATCACTTCGCCTTTTTACTCAGTACTGCGTCGCCTGTTGCTCGTGAAATACAAACATTCTCCATTAAATGTAGCGAACAATGGTCATCACAATGAATTGTTTTATCTTTAGCAGTCGCTATTGCACCAGACACGAATAGCATGAATTGCTGTATTGCAGAAAGGATCTCTTGCTGGTCTGTAGGTGTGACTTCAGTGACACTACACATTTCTGAAAAAATAAAATAAAATATATAACTCTTCTACATGCATACTCGGTTGAGCGTTGCAAATCAATGTTAACTTAATGTCATAATGGAAGTTGAATTGGGAAACTCTTATGTTTCTTAGGGGGAGGGGGTGGGGGTAGGTTAGTCACGAATGTGAAGTGGTTTAATCTTATGTTGTCTTTTGCAGTTTACTTTTGCTAGAAAAGTACAGTTCTTCTCGGTTAGCTTGAACACGCTTAGCTGGAACTCACGCTTTGCTCGAACATTTTTAAATTCCCGGCCAACATCCCTATTAAACTAATGTTAAATTTAATGGATAGCTCGAACCTTTTGATGGATAGCTCGAACTTTTTCAGTCACAAATTGTAAATTTTCAATGAATTTTAATGAATATTGAACAAATTTGTTACCTACAACAGGCATTTTTTCCAATGTATCTGTCCAATATTCCATCAATTTTACAAATAGTTCATAATAGCAAGGTGATGTTTATTTTTAATATTGTATTTCTTTATATCTTTGTAACTTAATTGGGTTATGACTCTAAATAGCACTCAAATAGGAAGTTGGATAGCTCAAACTATGCTTAGCTCGAACTTTTTTCAATTCCCCTACGAGTTCGAGCTATCCGAGAAGACCTGTAGTAGTAAATTTCAACACGTCCTAACGTTACCGTTTAACATCAAAGATTATCATCAACCTTGATTTAACTAATATGATTGATCAGACCAAGAGGGGGCATTGCCGGAGGGAATCTTATTAGCTGCAGACAATTGTCACTATACAATTGCTGAGGACGTCGCCAGTCGTGTAGGCGGCCGGATGACCCGAGCTGGTGCTTCAAAAATTAAGCTAACTGTCATGAGTAAGGCGAGCATGTGACCCTGGCATCTCCTTGAATCCCTAAAGTCATCACATAATTCCTTGCATATGGCTACACGGTGCAGCAACATACCTGGGACATCTGTATCCAATATTCTGGTTTAAATACTTCGTGCACTGGTTTTAGCATGATCCCAAAATATCCATGATAAACTACCCAACTTGCACTGATATCAACCTCCCATTCAACTACCTTCTTTAAACCTTACTGATTTTTCTACATGTTATTACTTTCCCAGAGAACAATCTTAACTAAACAGAAGAAACACCCAGAACACGTCGCTAAAGGTTTAATTTAAATTATGTGCATGTACTACAGGTTGAGGGTGTTAAAACTTTCCGAATCAACACTGGGCGATTCTTTGATTGGGGCATTTAATTTTCAAAGCTTCAATAACTTCATTTAAATTTCGCAACTGCCACAAGTCATATATCCTCACTATTTTCTTGAAGCGTACATCTGTTTCACTTCGCAGTATAAAATCAATACAATTTTCTTCAAAATGTATGAACTAAACCCAACTCACCCGTCAATCAAACACGTTAAAGTCACTCGCCACTGTTTGGTAATTGCATGTACAACGTCAACAACCTTCTTTTCATACATTTGCAAATCCTGAAATAGAAGAATACATTTAATAAAACTCATCACGTTTCACCTTTTTTCTAACCTAGCAGCACTGTAACGTCATGAGTGAAAAACAATTGACAGAAAATGCCTTTTCATATTTTCGCAAATTTACTTTGTATGGTAAAAATCAATGCATAAAGAGCAACGGTACTTACCATTCACCTGTAATGTCAACGCGAAACTAGATTTTCTGTAATATTCAAATGTTTAGTTGCCAAGCACTATGCACGTGCAGTTTGAATCTCTCATTTCATAAACAGTAACGATTTGATATTTCTCTGAACATATTTACAAGCGAAATGATCTTCAGTTTCCCCAAGACATACACGCACATGTACATGAAAGTTTAGTGCTTCTAATTTCAGGTCCACCCCAGAAATACCAGATTAAAACACCAGTTGGATCAAAGAAACGAGAAAAATCTGCCAGAAAGTCGGCAAACAAATCTGAATCCAGAACAGGATCTCGTTCTAGTAAAACTAAAATTTGAACTACAAATATTGTATGACCTTAGTTATATTTCGTGTACGATTTGTGTTTACAATTACTGTCACCATGACTCAAATGTTAACGTTACTTTACATGTATTGTTAAGTTGTGCAACTCATTTTAATAAACTACTAAATAATTTACAAAGCATATCAAGTTCTTGTATATTGCTACAATATGGAATCTCACTTTGGTGAGGACCATGCACAGAAAGACACCAAACTAATAATTACACACGAAATCTTGTTTACTTTTCCAACGATGGAAATTTATTAAAGATATCAGGAGTGCGATCCCATAAACAACAACATGCATTTCTAGTTTTGCAGTTGTTAGACTGCAAAAGTCAGTGTCAATAAATAATGTTAAATTCAAAATTGCAGAAGTCTGACTGCAACCTTTCATGATCACATATATTTTGCCGCCTTTGACCGGTTTCACCAAGAAGAAGTACATTTTCTTCCCGCTGAACATGTGAATCTAGTCGACTTTATTCCTTAATATTCGAATTCAAAGTCAGAATATGACGAATCAAAAGAATGCACTCTAACATATCCATCTTCTCCTCCACTGCTGTATCTGCAATGAACACGAAAGACTTCATTATATATGAAGAAGAAAGGACTTTTTGATGAGGTGCGTAATCTTCCACCAAACCTATTTGACTTTCCCTTCCACCAAACTTGAACGACTTTTCATAAACAAATTATTTACATGTATGACATGCACGCAAACATGTGATACTGTTATGTCTCACATCATGATTGGTGCAAGGCAGCATTAAATAAACTTTATTAATTACGTACCCTTTTCCATCAGGATGGAACGCTACAGAATTTATAGGACCAAAATGACCCTTCACTCTGCCAAATTCTTCTTCAAATATCATGCTAAAGAAGCGTGCATCAAATTTTCCTATCCTAGTTGATGTGGTGGTCACATCCATTGCTTCTTGTCCACCTCCAAGTACAACCTGAAATTATTAGGCAAATCAAATGTTGACTTGTCAAATTTTCAATCAAATGTGCGTAAGCAACGCATACATTTGTGGCCAAAATTATTGTGCAAACCGGCATACTGTTTCAAAACGCTGCTTTTTCGTACAAGTGGAAGACCAAAGTAGACTGTGATATGAGGCAAAAGGATTTTTAACACATCACAATTACCTTAGCCTGACTCTCGTACGTGAGTGTGTCAACAGATGTCCCGACTTACAAAACAGAGGCCAAAAATGCAAAGCATTACACAGAAAATAAAACACAATGTTTGAAAAATAGGTCCAGATGGACCTGAGCTCATTTGGCATTATCAGAAAACTAAGACAATATAGGCTACAATATCACATG
>JBCAUI010535394.1:5000-10000 GCA_038406195.1 Haplosyllis anthogorgicola | reverse complement strand
CCGAGTGGGGTGGAGGGGTGGACCGTGGTGGGGGTCCCTGCCCAGAGCTCTGGTTCTCTGAGTCGGGCAGAGGCCAGAGGCACTCCGCCCTAGGGAACCCGGGGAAAGCAAAAATACCCGGCCAAAACCTAAGTCGATTTTGGGTTACCAGTGGCGCGGTTCTTTTGTCGCGCGGGCTGGCTGAGACAGTAATGCCCGGGCTTAAGTGTGGGACCCCCGGGTTCGGCCGGTGCTCGGGTGAGGCCAGGGCTTTGCTGCAGCTCTGGTTCTCCGAGTCGGGCAGAGGGGTGGTACGGCGGTGGGGGTCCCTTCCCGGAGCTCTGGTTCTCTGAGTGGGGGGCGGATGGGGTCCATCCAGGCGGGTTAGGGTTAGGAACCAGTGTGAGTGGTGTGGATCTGAGTGATGAAGCCGAGTTGGGTCTCCATGCTCTGGGCAGAGGGTGGTCTCCTAGTGTGGAGCCCCAACTCGGCTTTTTTCAAAAAAATGTTTTATTTTTTTTTATTTTTTGGGGATAGACCGGGTAGAAGTTGAAACTTCAAACGGGCATATCTCTGGAACCAAGCCGAGTTGTGGCTCCATACACCCGGTGTGTGGGGGTCCCCTAAGGGTCCCCCAACGCCCAGAGTATGGAGCCCCAACTCGGCTTGTCTTTCGAGTTAGGCCCGGTCAAAGTTGAAACTTCAAACGGGCATATCTCTGGATCCAAGCCGAGCTGTGGCTCCATACACCCGGTGTGGGGGGACCTCCTAGAGGCCCCACAAAGCCCCGAGTATGGAGCCACAACTCGGCTTACTTTTCGAGTTACGGCCGGTCAAAGCCGGACAGGAAGTGACCGTATCTCTGGAACCCAGCCGAGTTGGGGCTCCGTACACCCGGGGTGGTGGCGTCTCATCGTACCCCACCAACACCCGGAGCCTCGCGCCCCAACCCGGCTTCCTCTCCGAGTTTCGCCCGGTCGAAGCTGGACAGGAAGTGGCCGTATCTCGGGACCGGAAGGTCCCCGTGGCTCGGGACGGCGGGAGAAGTAAGGTCCCCGAGGGTGGGCCCTGCACCCGCCGTCCCGAGCCGCTGGGACCTCCCGGTCCCGAGATGGGCCCCTTTTCTGGGTCTGAAAATTTCCTCAAAGTCCCAAAACGTGCAGTGGGTCGGGACCCCCCCCAGAGGCTCCGAAGGCACGCCCAGGAAGGTGCGCCGTCCTCGGGCACGGCCAGGTGGCCCCCGGGGGTCCTGGAAGTACCCCCCGGGGACATGGGTGACATGCACACCCACCAAAATGTGAAAATTTTCAGGTTTTTGGCCGATATCTCCGCGAATACTCCACCAAAAATGACGAAACGCATATGGCCTCGTTCGGCTGGGCGAGACGGTTCGAATGAGCCCGGTCTCCGCCGGATACGCAGAGTTTTCGCCGAGATATATGCGTTTTTCGCTCCCGGGGGCGCTTTGGGGGCCCGTATCTCGGGCCCCCGGGGGCCCACGAGGCTGGGGGCGGTCTCGTTCGAAAGGTCTCGTCCCGTTCTCCACTCGATAAAAATTTGGCGTCGATCGGACCAGCCTTCGGCGAGTTACGGCCGTTTGAATCCGTGTGCGGTGGGGTTACCGTCCTTCAGACTGCCTGCGCTCGCGAGGAAGCGTCCGAGGCCGAAATCGGTGTTGTATACCCTGCTCGGAGCACCCAGCCCCGCGGTCCTGGAGGAACCTCGGGTGCGAAGGGTCACCTGCGAGGTGCCACGTGGGCTTTGAGGAGAGGGGAAGCCGGGCGCTCTGGCGGCCGACTCTGGGGGCTCGTCCCCCCACGGTGGGGCTCGGTTTCGGGTCGCCCGTGGTGGCTTGGCCCCCGGGGCTCGACTCCAGGGCCCGGCTCGCTCCAAAACCTAAGTCCAAAACCGTGAGGTGCACGGGAGCTCCAGGCCCGACGGGTCTCCACTCCTGGCCCGGGGCGGGTGTTCCGACCCGGGCTGGAGGCAGCTTCGGCCCCCCCCCACCCCTGGCTGTCTGCCTGGAGCTGAGACGGTCCTAAAACGGGCCACAGGGGTGACGTAGAAGAGTAACCCACACACACTCACAGCCACCACCGCACCACCCCTCGGGTGACCACCGAGTGCATCCCAGGCAGAGTGCTGGCCTCCTGGGCACAAACAGAGCCTCCAGCCGCCTGCCTCGGCGTTGACACATTGACTCTGGTGCAAAGCTGACCTCCAGGGCATTCGAGGCAGTCACCCAAGCCAGAGAGGGTGCACTCTGGCTGGGGAAGCGAATTCACTCCCTGCTGTGTGGTGGAGCTCTGGAAAAAAAAACACACACGAAACCTCCGTGAAAAGGCGGCCGGATTTTTCTCAAAAGCGCATCCCAGGCAGGGTGCGGGGTCTCCTGGGCGCGAATAAAGCCCAATGCCCGCGTTGAAATGGGGCCCAGGGCTCGGGTCTGGAGCCCAGACCGCGAAAAATGACAAAGTCCAAAAAGTTCCTGTGGGTCCAAACCTCCATGCTCTCAGACCTCCCTGGCCAGCCCGGGGAGGGTGGCCCGTCCTGGGTCAGGTTCAGATTTCACCGCCACCCCTGGAGCTCCGCCTGGAGCAAAGACGGTCCTAAAACGTACCCTGGGGCTCTTGTAGAGGATGAGAGAGAGGGGCCCTCCCGGGCACGAATGCAGGCAAAAGAGAACCCCTGGCCGGCTTGACTCTGGAGTCGAATTTGAAAAAAATGGACAGAGTCCATGAACGTGCTGATGGTTCGGAGCTCCAGGGCCTCCAGGGGAGTCACCCAAGCCAGAGAGGGTGCCCTCTGGCTGGGGAAGCGAATTCAACGCCTGCTGTGGTGGAGCTCTGGAAAAACACGAAACCTCCATGAAAGGGGGCCTGATTTTTCTCGAAAAATGACAAAGTCCAAAAACGTGATGTGGGTTTGAAGCTCCATGCTCTCAGACCTCCCTGGCCAGCCCGGGGAGGGTGGCCCGTGCTGGGCCAGATTCAGATTCGCCCGCCACCCCTGGAGCTCCGCCTGGAGCAAAGACGGTCCTAAAACGGGCCTTCGGGGATGTATGGAAGAGGGGCAGTGTGGTGGTGTAAAACACAGAGGACCCCCTTCCGCTGTTCAGACCGTCGTGAGTCCCACTCAGAGTCACTCAGGGTGGGTATATAATATCCAGATTACACCGGGCCAGCGGTGGAGCTCTGGAAGTACGAGACCTCCAGGAAAAGACAGGCTGGTTTTCTGAAAAGTGCACCCCAGGCGGGGTGCGCCTTTGCCAGGCACGAGCCAAGCGCACACGGTGCGGGGTTCGTAGGCTCTGGTGTCAAATTTTTCCGAAAATAGACAAAGTCCAAGAATGTGATGTGGGTTCAAAGCTCCATGCTCTCACACCTCCCTGACTAGCCCAGGGAGGGTGCACCGTCCTGGGCCAGATTCATGATTTGCCACGCCACCCCTGGAGCTCCTCCTGGAGGAAAGACGGTCCTAAAACGGGCCTTCGGGGATGTGTGGAAGAGGGGAAGTGTGGTGGTGTAAAACACAGAGGACCCCCCCTTCCGGTGATCGGACCGTCGCGAGTCCCACTCAGAGGCGCTCGGGGGTGGGCATATAGAATCCAGATTACACCGGGCCAGCGGTGGGGCTCCGGAAGTACGAGACCTCCAGGAAATGACAGGCTGGTTTTCTGAAAAGTGCACCCCAGGCGGGGTGCGCCTTTACCAGGCACGAGCAAAGCGCACACGGTGCGGGGTTCGTTGGCTCTGGTGTCAAATAATGTTGCAAAATAATGGACAAAGTCCAAGAATGTGATGGGGGTTCAAAGCTCCATGCTCTCAGACCTCCCTGGCTAGCCCAGGAAGGGGGACCCCGTCCTGGGCCAGATTCATGATTTGCCACGCCAACCCTGGAGCTCTGCCTGGAGGAAAGACTGTCTTAAAACGGGCCTTCGGGCATGTATGGAAGAGGGCAAGTGTAGTGGGCATGGCGATGGTAAACAGAGAGACACCCAAAACCTGTATGCACCTCGGACAAGGTGGGCGGTTGAACAGGCGCCTCCGGGTTGCCGAGGGTCCGCGAGGAGCGCGCCCCCTCCTCCTGGGCAGTCGCTTCGAGGGGTGGCCTGGTCGATTGGAACTTTGGATGCGCCTGGGGACGGCCCCTGCCCGGTCGAAAGGCCGCTATGGGCAGCTTGCTCCTCCCCGCTCTGCGCGTCGACTCTAGACGCGGCCTCCCTCCGGGGAAAGCAGGCCGCGTCGACTCTTGGGAGACTCAGAAGACCCGTCTGAAACGAATGTCCGCGTAGGCGGCGGTGGCGGCGCCGGTCGCGTCGGGAGGCCTCGGACGGTCGGTGGGGGCCCCCTCCGTCACGTCTTAGAGCCTAACTTCGCCCTGCGTCTCACCCCCGCTTGAAAAAAAAAAAAAAAGCACCCTTCCCGGTTACGGCCTCGACCCAGAGGCCTTTCGCCCTCCCCGGACGGAAGGTTCCTCACGCACTCCTATGAGCGGCCGTGCCGTCTCGGGCCCAGGCCCAGGCGGAGCGAGACCCGTGTGTAGGAAGCCAGCGTGCAGCGCAGCGCCGTCCAAAGGGGGGGCCTCCTCGGTTGATCCTGGGGTAAAATCGAACCATATGCTTGTCGAACAATCGGTCTGGGGTAAACGGCGAGTGTCCGTGCTGTTGCGTACGAACGAGATTCCCATGTTAACGCACCTCTCCCCCGGCTGGCGACCGGGGAGAGTGCCTCGCCTTCGGGCACGAGCAAAAATCCGTCTGCCTGGCGGAGCTCTGGACGGAGCAAAGACGGTCTTGAAACGGCCCTTCGGGGTTTTGTCTAGGAGGGCCTGAGCGCCCCGCTCGGACAAGGTGATGGTCTGGTTCTCGGTGTCCCACATCCTGGGGAGGATGCGTCATAAGCCCAAAAAAATTAAAAAGCGGACAGAGTCCGTAAACGTGCGGTCGAAAGAGTTTCCCAGGGAGGCCGGCCTCCCCCGCACGGTGACCGGTGAAGGGTGCCTCAGGCTCGGTTGCGGTC
>JBCAUI010535383.1:0-11089 GCA_038406195.1 Haplosyllis anthogorgicola | reverse complement strand
TTTTTGATTTAAATGAAAATGCCGTTGAGTTTGAGTCTCTATCTCGAGCGGTTCTCGCATAATTGCCATTTCCCCCCAGTGATGGGGGGCGAGCTGGGGCCTTGATCTCTGATCAACTCGTTTGATATATTCTACTAGAAGGTTAGAACAAAATCTGGATTATTCGTGATATGAAACAAACATTGTGTAAATGACTATAAAGACAGGGACTGGGAACAACGCTTTGAAAGGTGTTCCTATCTACCCACAACACAGAATAACAATCTAAGTGTTAAGTGTAAAGGTCAAGAAAGAAAGTAGAGAAAGTGAAAAAGCACGCGATCGACAGAACAAGCCTGGATTTGAAACCCATTGGCAGAGTTACCCGAAGCACAGGGTACCTCGGTCTACCTTAAACAGAAATATCAGGAAACATTCCCTTATGATACAACACGTTTAAAGATTGTGTATGTTACACGAAATGTAGTAAACAATTAGTCATCAATGCCCAGTTGATCAGCTGACATTCATTAAGTATTACCAAGTAATCAAGTAAGAAAGTCATTAGTGCCAAGATAAAGAAGTCCCGAGCTATTCCTTGTGGGGAGATTTCTGCATATTGACAAGCTGATTGATGGACTATATATTTGTATGAACAAGGAATTCTGTCCCTTGTTCTCTTCCCCAACAGGAGATATTGCAGCTTTAGGGAACGGCTGCATCACTATGCCAATTACTCAAGGCAACCAGGTGTGCCACAGACATGTCAGATTTTTGCTTTCCTTGCTTAAATTGACACCAGAAAGATACAGACTAAGGAATTACAGAATTTGTACTTAAACTATATATTAATGGACCTGGATACAGCAGTAGGAATAGAGATATCCCTGATTTTAAATAGCTTTTTGTATGGTAGATAAGCGTCAATCAAATGAATACAAACTGACTGAATTGCGCTGTTCCTAAATATCAAATTCAATCAAGTAATCAAGCAATTTGGAAACAAATCAAAAACAACAATCTGTAAAGTTTTAAACAAGCCATTTTCATGCACGACTAATTTCGGTATACGCTTTAAAATACTTTGCAGAAAGACTTGTAAACCTTGTTAAGATCAAATGTTCAAATTTCCTCAAATTTCCAGAGGTTTCTCCTGTCAAATCTCTGCAAGAAACTATCAAATTGCACCCAGTATTTTTCTCTTAAATTCGCAAGAACAGACCAGAGATTTTTCAAGTCTATTAATTATGCTACATGAAGTCTAAAAGGAAAGTTTTCATCCCGAACAATTATATTAGGAAAATGCAGAGACAAATTGTTTTCATGCGTGTATTCAATGCTTTCTTTTAGCATGACGGAATATTCATGCGCTTTGTATAAAACATAAATCCCGTAGAGGAAACTTGTTGATGTAAATCCCCTATATATTTTTACAGATTTGCAATATTTAAAAAGTAAACATTTCTAAGCACACATGAAGGATGTTCTGAAGTTAAAACCGAAAAGGTGGTGTTCTTACACACAGAACTGCATTCCGTATTTGATTTGAATGCAAAATTGCATTACAGGTGGAATTAGATTTAACTGCCTTCATTTTATTATCCCATAAAGAATGATCTTGTAATTGAATCTGACGTTTAATTGTCGCAGATTTAAGTATCTGTATGCTGATGATCGTCATTCGTAGATACGTTTTATTGTGATCAAATCTGCACGCAAAAAAACGGACTAACATTACAAGTGCATAAACCTGTAATCTGTTGAAAACTATCCAACTTCCAGGTGTCATGTAAAGTGGCTTTATTGTTTCCAGGGAGAGCAAGTGTACCTTCTTGGTTAAGCTGCCATTTTTACATGTCGTAAATCGCACTCACAGCCAGGAAATTACCAACTGAGGTGATAATCTTGAATCTTGTAAATATTTTGGTGGCTGGCTTTGTATTTCCCTTGACGTTGACTGACTGTTAACACCCGAGTACACTATACGCTCCTATTCTACAGAAAGCAGGTGCAATTTTAAGTGACTCTGGGGTGACTGAGCCAAGTGACAAATTCACCCATTGTCAAAGTCACCACCGACTTTGAAAGAATGGGTGACAATAATCCCAGAAAGTCCATCAAGGTCAACAAAACTTTGCAAAAAATGTTTTTTTGACTTACACGCACAACGTTGTGTCTTAATAGATTATGGACTGTAACTTAATTTTTGTCTTACACATGTGTTCTATTCCACGAATTTTCCATTTTCCATATCATTTCGCTTAATGCAAAAGTGTTCTTTCTGTTTCCCGTAATGGAATCTAACAAATCACAATGTTTGATGCGTCACCTGATGCCATTATTTTGTATTGTAGATTAAATTTCCTCTCAGATACATTGAACCTATTAACATGAATCAATCGTTCAATTAGATGGAATATCGGATTATACCGAATGGGTACAGGTACAGTTTTTACTGTCAGGCAGATAATAGGATTATTGAGCTGAATGCCCTCTATCGGGCATTCAGCTTTCTGTTTTCACCAGATTTTTGCTTTGATTTCTGACCTAATTTCTGAAAGTTCTGGCAAAGTGCCAAGGATGTCACACATCACGTGACAGACAACATGGCGGCATGAAGCTTGGTAGCTAACAGGATATCTCCTTGTTTTGATTTGATTTGGGGGATTTATGCTGTAACAATTACAGAAGTTTCTGTGCAGTATGACATCATATTGTTTCTAGTAATAGAAACATTTAAATAGTTACTGAAGCGTGGGAATTCTTTTGTAACTTGCCTTAATTTTGTAATGGTAAAATATGTCAATTGAAAAACTGATTGGTACCACACAAAACTAATCTTTTCTTGCGATTGCGGCTCAAAAAGATTATTTTTGTGCAAAATTCATCAATGTTATGGTATCCGTTACGTTAATGAGCCTAGGTACATAAATTGGATGTGATGCGAGATGATTATGTGGATATGGACTGTCATCACTGTCATCATCGAGAGCATTTTTACTGTCATAAAGCAAAGAAAAATCACTCTGTAATTTCACATGATAAGGATCTCTTAAGCCCTGTTCACACTGAAACTAGTCAGCGTGTTTTCATAAACTTAACGCCCATTCTTTAACGCGTTAAAAGTGGTTTTTACCTCAGCTCATTTTCATAAACTTAATGCACATCCATAACGCAACAAAAAGAATACCGAGAGTAGCGTTATGTTGGTAAACCAACATACAGCATTTGTTGCGTTAAAGGATGGGCGTTAAGTTTATGAAAACGAGCTGAGTTTCTTTCCAAATCGGTTTCAATGCGATTTCTTTTGAGACCAGTTTCATTTAGTTCATTTTGCAGCAGAATTCAAAATGAGAATTCGAGACTATCTCTACGGTGATGAAGATGAAAGTGGTCTCAAAGTGGATCAGAATGACTTCACTACAAATCTGAACAAACCTATCTCAGAGAAACCAGTTTCAAACCGATTGGTTTTAGTGTAGTGTGAACAGGGCTTAAGGACTATGTGACACAACGAATGTAAGACGATATACTTCACAACGAACAATGACAAGATCAACCAAACTGGAATAATAACGTTATTGGATACTTGCCACTGTACTGCTATATTTAGTCCGTATTTTTACTGAACACAAAATGGGTCAATGTTCCCTGAGAAGGACCTGTCCATGCTTCCACCAGAACTACGGCAAGTACGAATTCTACAAGGCCAATGGAAGTACAACGAACCTCACGAATTCTTATGGTGCTAGTAACGGAAAACTTAAAGGTGATGAATACTGTAATAGAACACTGTCACTGTAGATTGCTTATTGGTTTAGTTGATTTTAGTTTTCCTATTCTTGGTAACCTCAGGCGTGTTTAATTAAACAACAACTAAAAAGAATTAAAGCTGAAAGACAATGTTGGGCGTTCTTCTTTTAGGAATCTGGTGGGGACCATCATGAATTCTGTGTTAATAATCGAGATAAGAGAAACTACACTACTAAAATAAATGTAAAAAGGCATCATCCATACATGCTATTTCTTGAAGCGACGCATTTGATATTCAAGGCCATTTTGTAGATTCACAAAGGAAAGTTCAGCACTTGAAAGAATGGGCTTCAAGGAAGTAATACTATAACTGTTACACCCAGTATGTGATATGTATTATTTGACTGAAATTGAAAACCAGAATATTTTGTTTGTTGTACATACTTGTACAGGAAAATGAAGCTGTCCGTTTGATTAAGTTTCCAAAATCAAATATTGTTCAATGTTAACTACGTACAGAAAACAGTGCACAATGCCAAGAAACAGGCATTCATATGAAGACTAAATTGACTTCTTGCTGAGTTATGCTTTATCACATCAAATAACGGAAGACTGTGCAATTACTTTCCTATTACAGGTTAATTATACTCTTTGTTGGAGACAAAAAAAATAAAACATTGATATAAAAACCAAAAGTGTTAAATGAAAGCAGTTTGTAATCGTTTAATTACAGAAAACTCGCATAAATATTTGTTATGTGTTAAATCTCGGCGTGCAGTTAAATATCCTAAAACGTGTTTGCTTACAACTACATTTGACCAAAAAGTGGACTCGCTTGAAACAGGTGGCTTCAAAGTTTCGCTGAACAGAATGGCAATCTTTTGTGTAAATCATAAAGTTCTAATTTTATGATATGTTATATTAAGATATGTTTTGTGATAATTTTGTTGGAAATACAGATTAAATGGGAACTGCCTGACTTCGAGTTGCCCGCTGCCTCGAAGTCCAAAACAGGGAAAGTCAGTCACACCAAAATGGACCCCGGTCCAACAAAAATTTGAAAAATAAAAACATAAATCCTACTTTACAGTTGAATGGTTGTGGACTAGTCCCGGAATAAGCGACTGCGACTATTACCATCAAAATAGAAAATAATAATAATAATTAAGAGAAAGTAAGAAGGTTTAATTTTTCATATTTGCAGAGGGAGGAGTGGACCCTGCTGCTCACGGTGCTAAACAAGAAGATCGTTTCTACAACAACAAGTCTTTCCAGAAGCCGGACGTGGACCCTAGCGATCCGTCACAACAGGATGCGGCGCTCAAGATCCAGACGAAGTACAGGCAGCACCACGCCAAGAAGGTACGCACCGTTTAGGCCTCCTTTTTTGGCTCATTTGGCATAATTGCCAAAGAGCGTATAGAATCATGAATGGTCCGTCGTCCGTTGTTGTCGTTGTCGTCGTTGTCAGTGTTGTCCATGTGCAGTAGCCCTGAGCACACTATTGATCATAGAGACTTCATATTTTTTACACATATGCAGCTATGTGCCCTCTCAATGCACAGCAAAAATTTTGTCACTGTTACATATATTCTTAAATTGGCATCCGTATTTGATCCTTACTCCTGGACACACAGTTGATGACACAGACTTCATATTTGGCAGGTTTATGCCTCTACATATCCTCTTTATACCCCATAGAAATATATTGATGTCATCTATATTTCCAATTTGACAGCCATATTTGTAATTTTCAAAGATCACATATTTGAGATTTGATCTTAGACACTTTATTTATTTGTTTCCATGTGATATTGCAACCTGAATGATCTTAGTTTCTTGATATTGCCAAATGAGCTCAGGTCCATCTGCACTTATTTTTAATCATTCGGATTACATTTGCACCAACAGGATTTTCAAAGTGCGGCGATCGGAAAATAAGTAAATAGATATTGAACTTGTCCCCTAAAAAGCCAAACTGTACATAAATATACATAATATTAAGATTTTTTGATCGACTTCCAATAGATCAACTTTCGATGGCCCTGATGCGACCATATTTTGCCATGCATAATGTGTTTCATCTGCCATATAAGTTTGGGGTTTTTTGGATTTTTTTTTTAAATCCCGATTTCAAAGTGCAGAGGGTAATGTAATCCAAGCAATTAAATAAAAGTTTTATTACGTTATGTTTATCATTTGCAGGTGGTGCAAACCAAACGAGAGGAAAAAGCAGCAGTAAAGATACAGGCAGGCTACAGAGGCTTCCAGGATAGACAGAAAGTTAAATCTATCAGGTCTGTGCGTTACGTGAGTTAGCTGCATGTGCACTAGACGTGGACCCTCCAAAACGTCCAAAACAAGTAACGAATGTCTTCACGGGTGTTTAAATGAGATGAGACTAAAGTCAACAAGTTAAGAAGAGACTTTATTTTAACATTAACATTTTAAAACTGTCAGGGCTCGAATCAATTGACTTCCGCAGATTACCCTGCAGGGCAACTCTACTTTACAACGGTCTTTGTGTGAGTGATAAATGAATTTAAAATATGGCTGTTACTATGCAATAAAAGTGACAATGAGAGACCGTGATAGAAAACCAGGACCACCTGGAATTGCTTTTGGCATCTTTATTCGAGAATTATGTTGCCCTACGAGCAATGTTGGATTTTTCACAAATTCGGGTCATGTTCAAAACTGATTGCTTTAATTGTACTTTAATTAAAATATAATCCTCTGGTGATCATCTTACAGGGAGAGTCAGTCAAGTGAATCTGTGTCCAATGAACCGGAAGCAGCTGCAGAAGAAAAGGCGGAAGAGGAAATAGACATTGACCTCAATGACCCTCAAGTGGACGCAGCAGCCACAAAGATACAGGCCGGATTCAGAGGTCACAAAGCTCGCAAGGAGATCAAGGAACAAAAGGTAAACAGTCTGTCATGGGTGTTTTGGTTTTCTTCAGCAAAACTGTGGACTTGGCAACATATATTACTATAAGCTGTTGCCAACAGGGTTTCACGAATTATGAAAAAGTACACATTGGAGTAAGCCGCGCTTTTGCATCCCCGACCATCCTAGATTTGATCTTCTTTGATCTGATCTTTGAAGAAACCAACTTTGCAGGATACAGACGAATTCAGACTGAGCAACCTATTTGTTCAAAAGTGTCCCACTTTTCATAATTTGGAAATATTTTACCAAACTCAAGGCAATATAACAAGGCCCATTATACCAGTGTTTAAGGCCATACAAGAAATTGCAACAACCACCAACACCAAACAACAACAACAACAACAACAACAATAGCATCAAGAAACCACCAATACGACTGCTGTCGCAATGATCCCTGAGGGCGTACAATGGCCCTGACTCCAGACGAAAACCAGAGTGCGACTTCACGCCAGTCCGACGGACAATTTTCTGTAGAAAAACCATCGGTCTGATAAATTTTGAACGTTATCAAACCAGATGTCTACAATTTTCCCATTTTCCATTTAGATTTTTCTGTTTCGAAATCATGTACTTTCATTTCTTCTTTATAAATCAAATGTCAAATATTTCGCAAGAGAATTTATTTGGTCCTGTAAGTTTCTGTGTATTCCGGTGAGAAGTTCCAATGCGCCAACTGATGACAAAAGTCGCACACTGATAACGTACTGCATGATACCGACAGAATCCTCTCCCTGTAGTCTCCACCCTGTTCCTCAGTCTCGTTCAGTGGTTTTCCCAAACTGAGTTGCTCAATGTCGCTTCTGTGTAGAGAAAGAGAGCAAACGTCGACGTGTGATAGCACAAAATTAGATGGTTCAAATGCACAAAAATATGAACAAAAACTCGAACCAATTCTAACGCACTTCTCCCTTTTGTTATGTGCACATCTCTTTAACAAAGGTTTATAAAGTGGGATGAATATTCATAAACCGTTGCAATTTTTGACGAAAGTTAATGATGCCTATTTGTCTGTTTGTAAACAAACGTGTTGCAAAATAGGAAAGTGCAACTTAACTGTGAGCTTATACAATGTGAATATTGTCCTGCAAACAATTTCAAAATCCCGGATTTTCTTGAAAGTGTTCCAAATCAGCTTGGCATTATTTGGTTGACTTTAATCTGTCAGTGTACGTTTTTATTGAACACATTTATGAAATTTTACTACATAAGTGCATTGCAGACATTAATTAGTAAAATAATCTTTGAAAAACATCGAGTGCATGCCAATATAATATTGTGCTATCATGCCAATTAGCTTGAAAATTTCCCAGTTTACCTGCGGAATGTATAAAGTGCTACCGTTACCGTTGATTAGGTAAATGAAAAACGTAATTTTTGCTTAAATTTAGATTTGAGTCAGATTATTTTCATTTCAATCAATTCAGTTACTCGTATTGCGTTCAAAAAAGCACGTGTTTATCTGATCACAACTATTATGCTTTTTAAATTAAAACCATCAGTATCGTACCAGTGGTGCCAAAACATACCAGAAACCAGAAATTTGTTGGTTTTTTTAGGGGGTGGGGGGGGGGGTTATTTATATATTGTAATACCTACTTTTGGTAAGAAGGAGTGAAAGTCCTTGTTACAGAATTCTTTAAACAGTAAAATTACATAACAGTACCACACTGTAAATTCAGGGTAAATTTAAGAAAATTACCATGGCAACCACTGGCATACCAATTCAATTGTTCGTTTAGACACATCAACTTGTAAATAAAGGAGCAATTGAAAGTAGTGCCACGAACACGTCACCGTTTGGTTTGTTGTTTTGCTTTGTACTAACCCTCTGTGTCATGCGACCTTGACCTTTGACATCAGGAAGCACAAGCGAATGCCGCACAAGAAGAAGAGAAACCGGAAACGGAAGAAGCGAAACAGGAAGAGGAAGTAGATATTGACCTCAATGACCCGGAAGTGGATAAGGCTGCATCTACAATACAGGCTGGCTTCCGAGGTCACCAAGCTAGAAAACAGGTCAAGGCCATGAAGGTAGGTTAAGACAAGTCTAAAGGTGAAGAAAACAAACAAAACTTGTTAAAGAACCAATCACATGATCGATCACTTGCGCCTACACGCCAAACATTTAGTCGAATTTCCTAGTAGAACAGTAAATTTTAAACGTATCTATGTGAAGTTGGTTTTCAACCTTAATAAGAAACTTAATTCTTGAAAACTTTTCAAAAAATGTTTAATTACAACGTCTACCAGACATTTTATTTTGCACGAATTTAGTATTTAACTTAACCTTTTTTTAAGGATTTCAGGTATAAGTTTACAGCTTCAACAGCTTGAGTTAATGCTTCATTTCTGTTATGGGTTATCACTATCTTAACGGTTATCTTTGACTGGGTGATATGGTCTAATTAATGTATTTGCCCATACACATTCACTTCACGGCTTCTGTCGCTTCTAATTCACAATGTCAGCTTCAGAGAGCGGACGGACATAGGTTTCTGATATTAACATCTCATTCATGTATTAGGAACAACAACAAGAAGAGCCAGAGCCAGAACCAGAGCCTGAGCAAGATAAAGAACCGGAAGCAGAAGAATCTAAACCGGAAGAGGAAGCTGCGACTGAAGAGCAACCTCCACAGGAAGTGAGTCCAACAATATCCGATAGATGTTACGCCCGATTGATTGCCACCCCTTACTAACACCTGATCTAAACATTACTAATACTTGGCTTCTTTCAGATTTAAGATCCACACTATTAAGTCATTTTGGGTGAAAGCTACTAACACCATGTACACACACACTGTATTGTCCCGTTTACAAGGAAAGGTTAAGAAACAAGTGTTTCATTTTTGGTACAATTCATGTATTATTGAATTACACCATTTAACGTTTGAGACGCATATTTTGCTGTGAATTAGAGCTCAATGAAATAGCTACAAATGTTCTATTTTAAAATTCTAAAAATGACACACTTACATAATTGTTTTCCAATTAATAATACAATTAATACAATTAATAAAAAGTATAGATACTAACTAATTAAAAAGAGCCCCTGCTTTTGTAAAGGTTGAATATGCCACTAAAAATCTGCTTCAATTTCAGTTTTAAGACAAAATAGTAGGTTTAGTGAATGCCTCTATTAGATCTATCTCTTTCCCTAAAGATAAGGCCTATTTTTTTTAATCATTTGGATTACATTGCACTGACAGGATTTTCAAAGTATGGCGATCGGAAAAAAAATAAAAATTAAGGTTCTAAAAGGCCAAAATATTTATGAAATAATCTTTTAAATTTTTCACGGTCGCCTCACGACGGAACTCGTTACAATGGCGATTTATTGCCGTCCTTAACACATTTTTTTTTCTTTTATTTTTTGAAATCCCGATTTTAAAGTGCGGCGGGAAATGTAATCCAAACAATTAAATAAAAAATGCCTAATCCTGTTTACAGCTCATGGAGGAGGAGAAGAAGAAATTCGACGTATGATTTGTAAAGTAAATAATACTGTCATTTAAACACTACAGACAAAGAAACACGTTGCAGCATCAAAGATACAAGCCGGGTATCGTGGGTTTAAAGCGAGAAAAGCAGTTCAGGCAGAAAAGGCAAGTGTTGCTGTGGAAACGGTGGTTGATTACTGATATAGATTGCTTTGACACTTTGCTATTATGTTTTAATATTCCATGGTTACAGGCTACAGATTCTAGGCTATTGACATTTTCAGAGGGAGGGCATTTCTTTTGGTTACTATGATTGAAACATATAATTGCTATGGTTACTGTCTCTGTACTAGTCATTGGTAATTGGCTCTGGACTCGGCTTAGCGGCTCATCATATTTTTGGCTGCAGGGATCGTAATTACCGTTTCGTATGCTTACAAAATACTCTCTTTATTCTGACAACAAATACTCGTTTTGGAAAGGATATATTTGTGGTTTTCGGTTCTTTTACTTTCACTAAAAATATTATTTCAAAATGACTACGTTGATTATTTTGACAAAGCGGAGAGGTTTGGGTAGAACGCATTTGAGGTATTGGGTTCATTTGCTTTTCATCTGGCTTCTTCATGGCTAACATTTTAACAATATGAGAACCTAGGCGAGGTTTTGGCGAATATTCAAGGGGAGGAAGATGTTGTTATGACATCTTTAAACACTATACAGTAAATCTACATTGGGAAAACTAGCCAATGAGTGAACTTCTGTCATCCACGTACTGTGTTTAACTCCTAGAATGATTTTTACTTAGTACTAGTAAAACCCGCTGGGAATTCAGCAGGGAACCCAGCGATAAACCCCACCCTTTGTCGCGTCACGTTACGTTACACATTGGCGGATCTAGGGGGGGGCTCCGCCGGCGCGCGCCCCCCCCAACGGCCCAAATTTTCTTCATTTTCATGCACTTG
>JBCAUI010535372.1:0-11089 GCA_038406195.1 Haplosyllis anthogorgicola | reverse complement strand
TATTTGGTCTACAAAATTGATATTTTTCACTCTTTTCTATGGAGTCGCCTTTTTAACATTGATGTCTATGGCACTTCTGGTTGGTCATTAAGGAATTCGTTCAGATTATTTTGTCATTACGAGATTTACATCCTACACCCTGTTAACAAACAGAACATTAAAACAATCACATTTTACATAAAACTTACATACATTACAATTATATCACGACAATTGTTGTCCAAACAAAAAATCAATGACCAAAACATTGTCACATTTATCCATAGATAAACGTGAGAAAATAAGTTAATTTTAACAAATGTTACAAACAGTACCAAGATTCATAATTTAGGTAATTTCACCAATTATATATCACAATTGATAGGCTGGCTATTGTATTTGTATTCAGTAACCCTTACAGTGTAAATTATTGATCCAGTGAAGATAACAAATTGACCAACCTTGCAAAAGTAACTTCAATTTGCCAAAATATACACGTTTGTAATGATATGACACGGATAACATGAATATTCTCTTGTTTGTAGGCTTTGTTGTCAATAGTAAACGTACTACACAGATATTATGCGACACACTTGAGTATATATAATTAAATCGTCCTCATTCTGAAAATAAGACGCTTGCTTGTATAGGCTATTGTTGTCAATAGATAGATAGCAACTGTTGTCATAGATATTATGCAATACGCATTAGAGTTACACCATCCTCATTCTTGAATAATAGTCGCTTACAATTTGAACTTCTTGCATAGCGCTGTTTGCGTCGTTTCTGATGATTTTAGACGTATTTGCAAGTGGTTATATGAACCTTCCACCTTACAGATATAGTGAATACATGTACACAAACAATAAGCAAATGTACCTTACACACGCCCTATTCAAGTATGGAAAAGTAATAACAAGCATGGGTATCCCTTGTATAAATTCTTAACAAGGTAGATCAGCAATGCTGGCGCATCATTGATGCAGTGTTGGGGATCGGCTATATATTCTCCAGTGTATATGATGTGTTCCCTGAGCGATGCATACGACTTATTGTTTCTAAGGGCCTCAAGTTGACTGAGTGCTTGGCTAGCTTGCACTGACGGTCCTGTAGGTGGTTTTCCTGGAGACGTTGGTGTCGTAGGGGTGGTAGAACCAGACTTTACCGCTCCTGGTGCTCCTGGTTGACTGCGTATAAAGCTTTGATTTGGCATCTGGCACAGAAAGTAGGCAGACAAAGAACGAACGATGAATCTAAACCTGAAAATTAAATCAACATAAATATGAACACTCAATGAACCAATTACATTTCTGCTTCAAATTACCCCTTGCAGATTTGTACTTCATCTGTGGGTATACCCCTGATACATTTAACCATTATTGTCATGAATATATCCTTGCCGCGTTGATTCAGTTGATTATATCACATGAACAATATGGCAATTACCTTAAGGACAACTGGGATTTTTTTCCTAATCCTATAGCACCTAACAGACCACTGTGGGACTTGTCCTCTCCAAGCGTTTGTAGAGACGTCACAAACGTCTGCAGCGTCTGATTGAGTAGTGAAGGAGCACCACCATAATGTAACTGTCGCAGGACTAACTCTATCACTTTTCCAAACCACAGCAACAATTTAGCTTCGTTCTCAACTCTTCAATAGTGTCAGAGACGTAGGCATTTAATGAATCATTCACAAAAATACAATGAATCATTCACAAAAATCTGGCTCAAATAATTTGACCTGCCGTTTATCATTAATGTTGTATACACGCTTATTTGGTATTGTACCTTGCTTCTTTTGTTAGTGTCCATGTATGTCATTTTATGAACATTTGTGAAAAATATTACTGTCCATGCCAAAACTAAGTGTTATGCTTAAGTCACCTCTTGATGTAAATATTTAATTAAAGAGAAGTAAGTACCTTGGTTTAACTTGTCCTGACCAGGTAATGAGATAGTTGAGGTGTTTGTGTTCATCCTGTAAACTCTGTGACATTGGTAATTTCTGAAGCACGTAGGCAAACAATGTGAGGTAACAACCATTTCTGATACATTCCTCTAGGAACTCATTATGACTGAGCTCGGGTACAGTTACTGCTCCCAGTACCCAACCCCATCCATATGCATTGTTCTCTGGATGCTCTGAAAAGACACGTAATTTGTAGTAACTGCATATTCCCAGGTTATGTCACACATAATTAATGAAAAGCTCAGAAAGCAACGGATAAAACAAGACAGTTGTGAGAAAATATCACACAACATGGATACAGGTAAAGGTGTACCTTGTTGAAAATGAGCTTCAATACCACCCTCCATAATCCTTGTCATCTGTGCAACAGAAGCAAGCGTTCTTCCCGCTGACGTAACCATCGGCAATATCAGTATTGAGCTGTGTGAAGTCATCATCCATTCTGCCAAGGTGTCCATAACCAGCACTGACGTCTTTCCTTGTGGGTTACAGTTGTTCAGCAAATTGAGCACTTCACTACACAATGTGACAGATTCCTGATGTTGACTGGCCATATCCATCACTAATAACAAAATTTAAGAAGTTACCATCATACAGTCAATACACACATAGACATTGCCACAAAAGAATGAAATCAAGAAAATGCTGCACAATAGATTTATTGTAGTTGTAGTATTTTAAACTTATAGTATACCTGTGCCAACTATGGTTTCTACATCATTGATAAGGTTTGTTATGATAACAACAAAGTTATCTGGTTTAATATCCTTCAAGTGTGAACATCTGCAGACAAGTTGTACCATACATCGGACATACTCTGCTCTTTTCAGAGGTGTCTCAGGGTGGAGTACCATATTTTCTGTCCTAACAAACCCTGCTGCCACCTTCAGTAAACTACAGAAGGAAATTTTGCACAATTTGTGACCAACGTACATATAAATTACAATAGTACAAGGCATGTTTGAAATTAAAGTATAAACATAATTACAATAGGGCCAAACCTTGCTCATAACATTTTACGGGCAGTAATTTCCAACAACAAATCAAATTTCACTTGGCTCTAAATAAGCAGAAAACCGTACGAAATTAAGCATGGACATACTTGATGAGGTATCCCAGTGCGCTATTTTTATCTGACAATATACATCTTGGATCACAGGAATCCTTGAACCATGTCACGACTCGCTCGTAGTTGGTTCCGTCCAAGTAACTCCAGTTGAAGGACTCGGCTTCTTTTAGCAGTTTAGAAAGACTTGTTACCTATTTTGATAAGAAAAGGGATATTTTTAGTTTTCGAGAATTTTTACGTGGTATATAAATACGAATGCAATTCACTCAAAGATAACAAAGTTATTAAGTACTCTCTTCTTTAATCTCAGAGAATAAAAATTACACACAGAGGAATAAAGATGTATTCTCTTAACTGTGTTCATACATTTAAAAGTCGGTGTATTTTTTATTCACCTGTGAGACTTCCTGGTTGCTGTCCAAGGAAACTAGAAGATGGAACAAAGTGACGTGCACGGAAACTAGTTCCTGATGACCTGAGCTTCCATCTATAACCTTTTCCCAGTTTATCACAGACACAACTTTGCTTAAAAACACTATACTACTGCTCTGTTTTCTATGGAACAACTGAAATAAATCAAGTTTTATGTATTAATCATTGTCAATGTTGCACAGAATGTGTAAGAAAATTTTTGCCGGAACATATACAAATTGTTAATTTCTAACATATTCATGTATGCTATCACAGTTTACCTAACAGTTAAAGGGATCAAGGGGGAAAATACCTGAATCATGAGATCAAGATCAGTCATATCAGGCATGAACTGTTTCCATGGAAGATCAGGTAGGTGGTGATGATACACCGTGAGCACATGTTCAGGACATCCAGTGACGGCTAATGTACTTGTGTAATACGTCCATATCAAGTTGAGCACTCCTTTGTTCTCATCTGGCAGTATTTCTAAAACAAGTCATCTTAATATATTTGACATGTCTACATACTCGTTCAAACAACGAAACACGTTGCACGTTGGTATTCCATTTAATTGATTTACTTCCCTTAAATCCGCATCCATTATCATTTCAGTATTAGTGAGAATACCTTTAAATTGTTCATATAATTCCAAAACAACATCCGTAAACATAGCAAGAAATGTGGTAGCCATAGGAGCATCCGAGTTTATCCAGGGTGACAGGATCTGACCGTTGTTGTCCAAAGGCTGAATCCAGGGTGCTGACACTTCAGTTACCTGCCTCCAGATGTCAAGTAATGCTGTTCAATAAAATATGATACTTAATGATTTACAGATTTCATTTTAGATATGCTGCTTTCATAACGTAACCACTGTAATTGTACAACATCAATTGTTAAATATTGTTGATCCAAAAAATGTAATATTTTTGTTACTCTTTTCTTTCGGCATTACATTTTGATTTCTTCAAACAAAATATTGTAAGGATTCGATTTGAAACGCTTGAACACACTGGTTCAGTTGACGTGCCATAAAACAGCAACTCAAATCCTACAATTTTCCCGTTAATGACAGGAATATCTCACTTTAATTTGACTTAGAATTCTTGTCTTGTTTACTCACTTTACCCAAATCGTTCGTCTTCTTACCTTGGTTGGGTTGGAGGTCTCCGGCTCTTACAGCTCTTGAAACTTTACAAATAAGTTGTCTTGTCATGAATCCTAAGAATTTACTGATGTATGTAACATATAAGCTCCATCCTGGATACAAACCAAAACTGGCTATGTCACTGCTTGACACTCGAATTTGAAAGAAATAACTTGATATCCACTGTAAAGTTTCTTTGATCTACAAAATAAATAAAAACACATCTTAGTTAAGCACAACTATTTCATCACGGATGAATGTATGCATGTCAATAAATGTCATCTACTTCTAGTCGAAAAGTCATGGCCTACTATCAAACAAAGATCATTTCCAATAAGTTCTATGTCTGACAGCCTACTTGTGCAATTGATAAAGGTATTTCAGAAACATCTTTCTCTGCAGTCTCATCTTCCAGTGTAGCTGGATCACTGGCTTCCTCGGCTGCTGCAGGAGTTTTATCGGTTGCACACGGGCATCCTATATTTTGTAGGAAGTCCGACCACACCACTGGCTTCAGTTGTCCACTTGCAGACCCTGTAAAAGTGCATCCTAATTTACTGGCTTGTGCCTTTTCTTTTGGTAGAAACATATTTCTTATCGAAGGAAAAATAGTTATTGTAGAAAACAACATTTTCATACCTTTGAGCAATAGTTTAAGGATATCACCATAATGGTCTGGAAACTGGTGCAGTAAAAGAAGCTGTGCATGACTTCTGTAAACCTATATTCAAAACAAAAAAATTAGACAGTCTAGTAAACAACTTGCGTGAGAATTCTGTATGTAACAAACTGCAAACTGGTTTAAACACCTACCTCAAACACCAACGCCATTTTCTCACTAGGATGCAAGCCGCACGTCGCCAGTGCTCTTCCAATCACTTCTATAAGAGCAGATCTCTGCATAATGGCTGGTTTGTTCACACTCAACCACAAGCGTACATCAAACTGTTGCGCAAATCATTATTTTTTATCAATAAATGCAGTGCATAATCAAATTGTCACGGTACTTTTTGCATTCGTATTTGCTTGTTGCAATATGCGACTCCACCATTCAAAGCTTAAAACTTGTAATATTTCAGTACCTTTGTAAGTAATGTGAATGCCACATCTGGACCCTGGTTGACTGGTGCATTGATCATATCTTCGTACATAGTTACAAACAACTCTGGTGTTGCATTGGGACTGAAGTTCGGCACAAGTAGTTGTGCCAGATGAGGTGTAGCAAGTATGCACTGGAGTAACGGCTGTGACTGTGTGGGATTGTTTCTGATGAATTCCTGAAGAAATCAAATGTACAGAATTTGAAGTTATGTCATGAAAATAGTGTGAAGTTTATTTACATATTAAAAGGAGATCCTCCCTTTCTTATTTGACATACACAAGTGAAGAAAGTTGACACGAGAATTTTGAACACAATTCTTAAAGTAATAATTTAACGCCAATTCAAATCTGCTTCAGACCTGACCAAGCAAACGAATACATGTCTCAAAGACATAAGCAACTGGATTATGATATCTGAAATCCTAACAGAAGTAAGACCGTAAGAATAAATCTTGTTTACATTGAGTTGCAGCACTTCTTAACATATCGAATAGATTATTGTACATCTGGAACCATGACCAACCATCACCAAACTAGCATTTACATAAGAAGTGCTAAATAAATAAGAAATAAAACATACCTGTCCCAGCATTTCAATGCACGCTGAGAAGAACTGTCTGGTGGGAGGGTAATACCTCGTATCTTCGGAGACCAAGGACGACAGATGATAGAACAACGATATTGCTACTTCCACAGCAGCTGCACGAGTCTTTTCATTGGTACTGTTCTGTACGAGCTTTATGAGTGCACTACAAATTAACACAACTTATTAGAACCTAAAGTGTTGACTCAATCATAACTGTACACCATATTTGATCAATTGTGCTGATTGCTTACATTTACAATAGATTAACTCAAACACATTATGTACCTTATTGTGTTTTCTACGTGTACAGCAGCACTGCATACATTCTGTGCCGGAGGCAGAAGTGATTCTATCATCAGTTGTTTTGATTCCGCTCGATTTTCGTCCACCTTCCTACTTGTGATTTCATCTCTCTTTTTAGCTTCATGCTGAAATCATGTCGATAATACCATTAAATTATTTACTCAGTCACATACGGCAAAAGTACCATTTATTACAGAAAATTTACCGTGGAGCAACATAAAATTTTTACATGTGTATTACCTTCTCTACGATTAAAGCTGGTCCTTTACATCTGTGAGTAGGATTGAAAGAACTTGTACACTGAATGGTGACTTCACTCTAAAGTAAAAGAATTAAAAGATTTTTAGTCTGCTGAAAATCTTTTACTGTTAGTATGTTGCCTGTTATTTGTGTGCAGTTTCAAAACAAGGCATAACCAAATAATCAGGCCGCACAGGGTCGCACTGAGAGCACTAAATTCTTAATGTGCACAGCCAATACAGCTAGTACCGATTTAAAACAGTACCACTTACATGACCACAAACAGTAAGCAAATACCGTATTGTTCCTGAATAAAGCGCCGGGCACTTAGACCAATTTTTACGAGGGAACTTTATTTGGAATTATTGTAACACCAATTTTAGCAGACACAGTTCATCGATGACAAATGTTAAGGTTGATGCTTTCATTACCAAACCACGGCAACTTTTACTACTTCAAAGGTGATATATTCATTGCACTGTGTTGTTAACTAAACTTCCAAGAAGATAAACAATTTAAAAGAAAAAAATTTAAGTTTGTGGAAAATATAATTCAGATTGATCAAATAACAAGTTATGCTTAATAAAATTTCACACAAAAATATTGAATGATAAACTAATTTTTTATTATTTTGCCAGCAAAAACATGGGGGCACTTTAACTAGAGACGGTGCTTTATTCAGGAACAATACGGTAGCTTAAATTAGATCTGTTAATGGATAAATACCACAGATGAAATACATTACAAAATTTCATTACATACTGACCTCAACCACTTCATTTCTGTACAAAGATGGCAACAACTCAATAAAGGTCGCATCTACAGCAACGTGCTTGGACACCCGCATGGAGAAAAGGCTACATATGGAAAATTCACAATTAGATATTCTTTGATGCCAGATTGCTTACTACTGAAATGAAATTACTTTACAATTGATCAAAGCTTCTTTGACTACTAAATTTTATAATAAGCATCAAAATTTACTAAGCCTCGAGCCACTAACCGAGCGTAATCAATAATGGCAGCCAGGTCGGATCTTAGGGCATACAACAGTGATTGTTTGTCTATCAGAAACGCTGCATTCACTTCGGGCACTGGAGCTTTACACTGCACAAGTGACGGTGGTGATATTCTCTTTTCATCTGTTTGCAATCTTGCTAAGATTCGTTCTGTGGCTACAAACGTTATGAAAAAATCAAGCTATCATAAGCACTGACATATCACTTGTGGACTTGGAATGTTTTGCTGAAAGCAAATCAAATACCAAAAACAAACTCTAAATTCTCCTTGAACAATAACATAAATATTTGAAGATACCTGTTTGTTGTGAGTTTGCCTGATGTGACAATTTCTCTTGGCTGTGACCAAATTGATAATGTATGTGCCAATCTTTTTCGTGTTGTGACAAATGCTTATTCATCAATGTGTAGTCCACAAATTCTAACCATGGTACCTGAAAACAAGGAAGATCACTCCAAACATTAGCAGCCCACCTTACAAACTGATTCAATAGCTTGATACGAGGAAAGAAAGGTTTAAAGTTACACCGTAAATGGCCGAATCGAGTACATACTTGTTGGTTGTGAAAAAGCGTCAACAATCTTTCAGCTTCGTACTGAGGCGGTAGTGCAGGAAGGTAAAGGTTTGGGTCGTGCAGCCTCGGCTCATCCAACCAAAACAGCAATGTTTGATAAAACCTGCATTAAATGACGATACACGTTTAGTCTACTGGTACAGCATGCAGCATGTGGAGTAAGATTAATTCCGCTTCATTTGAATTGAAAGTTAAACGATGTGTTTTACGAAAATGCAAATCCTCATACATACTTGACAAGTTTTGTGTGGTAATGATGTGCCTGATCCCCTCCTGGATCCTCAATGGGTGTCGAGTGAATGACAATTGTATCCTCTCCTCCTGAGCTTTCTCCTACAAAACCGGTCGTTTAAGATAAATTTTCTCTTCGTATAATGCATATTTAATTATTTTTGTTACCACAGATGAAGTTACTATAGTTTTTACCTGAAACTTCGAACTTTTCACGTTTGTCCAGCTCAGTGACACATTTATGGTGGTAGTCTGCTGCTTCATTTAGCTGTTTCTTCATTCGTTTCAGCATCGATGTATTCGTGGTACTCTCAAAGAATTTCTCTCCGACACCTCCCCTTTGCGGTAGACTAAAGGTAAAAAAAAGCAAGATTAAAAACTGTATTCTTTGACACTTTTATAAATCTCATTTAATCGCCACTTTCTACAGAACCTAAAGTTAAACAAAGCGGGATACTGATTAACAAAACGACGATATACCCAGGTTCGGTTGCTGGTCTGCCAAGATACAAGAGAAAAAAGCGTTGCCACACAAGTGGAAGAACTGGGTGGGGTATGTCCATGTCAATGGCTTGTTGAGCCCATCTGTATATACACAGTCTGTAAGCTGACGGATTTGTTTCCAACTTCAATATAGATGCACATTTCTGAAAATAAATACATGTATTCGAAATTATTACAACTAATGTTTGAAATATGTACATCTATGAACACCACATCGGTAAAATCCATTTAAAGAGGATTTAGTATAAATAATTTTATTACCTTCACCAATTGATCAAGAGAAACTGCTGGATTGGAATAAAGTTCCATTTGTACTTTACTCCACAGTTTGCTTTCAGCTTCATGACCAGTTTCTGCCAGCAGAACGTGGTATGCATACCAGCTGAACTCAAGACAAGAATTTGCATCTATTAGTGATGGTTGTTGTGTACCCGGAGCTATCCATGACACTAAAGATGACAATACTCCACTCTCTTTTGTTCCCTTCATATGATTCTACGAAAAAGAACGGGAAATATTTATTAATTAAAGTTACATGCAAATCTGTAAGTTGAATCGTGTTGGTTGATTTGCAGGCATGCCAGATCCCGCTTCCCAGTCCAGCACCTGAATGAACAGATGGATTCTTTTTCAGTGCACCAGATCAAGACATTGGTAATTCACAAATTTACTGATGATAACTTTCACAAATGTACGAATTTTACAAATCTGTTTTTGTACATACCACGGTTATTCTGTTGAAAAACTCCACAACTTTCTGCTTAGCGTCTGTGCTGGTGAATGCAGCCTCCAACAGATTGTCTATCATGTACAGCACATTTCTTTCCTGTTGCCACCTCGGGATGTGTGTTAATTGTTCCATCCAGAATTCTATAGCTGT
Organism: Haplosyllis anthogorgicola; assembly: GCA_038406195.1. NCBI lineage: Eukaryota > Metazoa > Annelida > Polychaeta > Phyllodocida > Syllidae > Haplosyllis > Haplosyllis anthogorgicola. The sequence goes on along the minus strand of JBCAUI010535372.1, from coordinate 1,073 downwards.
AGAATCAACACTATCCACATCTCTGTTTACTTGGTCCTATTACAAGGAGTGTAAAGGTATGTTAGTCCACAGCAGTTTCAAAGAAGTAAGCAATGCTATTTGTGTGTCGTTTCAAACTGGGTATAAATCACAAATAACAACTTTATTATTACAAAAGTCATACACTTAACTCCCTTGTACTAATGCCGAAAATATAAATGAATGAAAACTTACAATGACCATGTTTGTGAAGAGTGAGATGACAATTCCTGGGAATTCATTAAACAGGAGGCTTTTCTTGGCATTGTCTCCATTAACCAATGTATGTAAAGCACCGATATACCTGCACGAATGAAAATATGAACTTGTGAAGCAATTTACTAAGGATTTGGCAGTAATGAAATTAATTTAAAACACATTATGTTATTTTTGCACATTTTTTACTACTTACATCGAGTTATCCGTTAAATACTGTACACAATTGTGGAAGAGGGGTGTGACATGCTCCAGAACATGTATTGCGGCCATATACTGTTGTTGTCCTACCAACCAATTCAACAGAAAGAAACCTTCTGAGCAGAAATCACCCGTACTACAAAAATAATATCGAAACATTAAATAAAATTAATTTTGGATCTCACACATTTGTGCCGTATTACTTTCGTATCAGATTTCCTTGGTATTATTTTTCTAACATTTTCGAAACTCAAAAGTATTTTTTTCGTTCAGAATCACCGATGCATACATACGTAAGAACCATAATACATACCTATGACCGTACTTTGTCATGACTAGTGCAATATATGAAGCCAGAGAATTGTGTTCCTTGACACTTTTCTGTACTGGATACAAGACTGGATCTGCATTCAAATCTGGCACCATGTAGCTATTTGCTGTTAAAATGTCCAAATGTATTACATGTATTTTACTGTGGTGGTAATTAACATCTGCATTTCAATGTTCATCTAATTTTAAACTGCAAGACGAAAAAATAGGTCCAGATGGACCTGAGCTCATTTGGCATTATCATAAACTAAGACAACATATAGGTTGCAATATCCCATGGATAGAAATAAAGTGTCTAAGATCAAATC
>JBCAUI010535361.1:0-11090 GCA_038406195.1 Haplosyllis anthogorgicola | reverse complement strand
GGGTATATCCCAGGGGATTCCTGAACAAGGAATACTGCTTGCATTCATTCTAAAACACATTGTGGTCAATGTGACCAGTTTCCAAATTGGGTAAATTAGCTTTGCATGTTCAGAATCAGTCCCAAATGCCTATATATTCATGTTCAGTGCATATTCCATGCCAAATTGCATGTAATATTTAAATAAATCGCATTCATCTTCTTTTATGCTGTCTGGAACAGTAGTTTCAGCCAAATGTCTGTTGCCTCTCAGTTCTCATGCCTATTTTATTTTGTATCTTTGGCAGAATAATTCATGCTATATCTGCCCCAGCTGTTCCTAGATGTTAGAGAATGTCATTAAACATTATAAAACTGTTCCTGAGTATTGTTGAGCTATTTCAAAGGAGAAATAAATGGTTGGAAATTGACTTTAAGCTTTCGCTTGCTCTGTGCATTCACTCCGCCCGATTACCGATTGTAGCTATTCGACAGTATCTGTGCAGATTTGCGGCAGGGGGGGGAGAAGATTCCTTCCAATTCTTGTCAATTCGACTGACATATGTGTTGACATAACCAGTACGCTATTTACCTGAATCATCGTACACTTCCACCTCACACAACCGCAGGCGTTCAGTCTTACTGCTGGAGAAGTGTATGGTGACGTAACGTCTTGGTATGGGCTGAGGACACGTTAACTCCGTCACCGAGGCGTCGGTTAACTGGGTTGGCTGATACGCGCACTCGGTGTAAGTCGTCGGATCAAATGTTGACTCGTTAAAATCGCTTCCAACTCGTATGTAGAAGTCCGTCAATTTGTTCCCTGTAAATGGTATCAGGCATTAGATTTATGGTCTATCAGGCGGTGCATCCTCACACCCGATAAGAAAACTCCATTAGTTTACCATAATAAAGTCCACCATGTCTTCACGATAATCACCTTGTGATGGAAGGATGACTGTATTCATAATGCATTATTTTTATTGCAATGTACAGAAAAAGTGACAAGAGATCACAAATTTTATTTTAGATCTACATCTCACATCAAGTGGAATGAAAGAGAGGTGCGTAATGTTATGTTAAACATATATAAGTAGCAGCGCGAGTGAATTTATTGTTGTCGGGTCACCCCGATGCACTGCCCATAGCGCAGCTAAAAAACTAGCTTTAAAACTATCGTTAGTTGCAAAAAAGCCCATATAATGAGACTGTTAGGGTCCACTAAATTGAAGACTTTTCTGCTTTGCACACGTATATTTATGTAGATAAATTTCTGATGAATATTTTAATAATACAATATTATATGTTGCAAAATATTTAATGAAAACATGGATAAAATTTATTGATTTCTGTTTCTTTTATATATGAACCAAATTAATGTTTAATAGGAACTGTAAATACAGCGAGCATAGCAAATTATCGATTCTAAATAAAAGCCAGCTCTTCCATTTACCTTTTTTACCGCCCTGGAACAATTGAATTTCATGCGGGGCTATTGTAGCGAATATCTCAGCGTGGAACCCTCTAAACATAAAATTTACAGTAATTTCATGATCTGTCACTTCAGACTCCAAAAAGAGATCACGTGTTCGGATCATGAAATTACTATTGAAAATTTAGCGCCCCGCAACAATTGAGTTTCATGCTGAGCTCATTCAATTCGGTTGTTGCGGGGCGCTAGACTTTTGATAGCAATTTCATGATCTGCTTACCGAAATTTTCCGCCACGTTTGTCACGATGACCTTCTCCACATTGTACGATCCTTCAAGGTCAACTAACCACCAGGCTCCCGTCTCTTCTAGAGTCATTGTACAGCGAACCCGAGAAGTACTCGTTCCTCCATCTACAACATGAAGACGGTTTATTTCCCTGTCACTACACAAATGTCGTATCAATTGTGTACATAAGGGCATAAAGGAGCTCCCATAAGGTGGATGACTTTGAAGTCATCCATTTCGTTAATGATTTTGATCCAATTGTATTTTAAAAGTGTGCTGTAGTGAGGGGTACCCCGGCCGGGTAAACAAAGATACTCCCACCGTAGCACAGCTTACATTCAAATTCAAACTGTAACAGTCACTTTATAACTTGAATACCTCGGGACAACACCTATGGATTTTACCAAGTAATAAAGCATTCTAAATCCAAGTATCTCTTTCTTATCATTACCCACACAACACAACAAAAAGCATTCAAATAAGAGACGGATAGGTAAAAAATCAACATACCAACTGCCCAGTGAGCATATTGAAGGTTATGCGTAGAACTCTGGGATGTCGGCTTCCTTGCTGCCACGTTCACCTTCTCCACTCTCGCCTCTACCCCAAGACCTATTGATAAACAGCTTTATTAGTCCAGACACAGAGGACCCAGAGGATCAAATTCCTATCAGTTTTGTAACAATAGAAATTCAAAGCATAGCGTGGAATTCTTTTGCTCTCTCTGTTGTTAGATCTGTTCGTTTCCAAATTGGTAGAAATTTCAGGCGTTTCACATCATCGGTAAAAATCTAATCAAATATCAATGCAAAATCCAAATATGCAATTCCTACTAATTTTGAACCATAAAGAAAAAAAGAAATTCCACGCTGCGCTTCTAATGTGTTGTTGTTGTTCCAAAACTGATAAGAATTTTATTCTTCTGTAGCATTTTATTTAGCGCCTAAAGAATAAAATGTTGGTTTATGTATTTCTCAGTTGAAGATTCGTCAGTTTGCAAGTGAAACAGCCTGTTATTTCATTCCGCAAAGTATTTGCACAGCAAACGTAAAATATTTACATAGACTATTTTTTATTGGACATATTGAAAGCGATACTTTTGAAACGTAAAATATCTTCCCCATCATCTTGCCTACGCCAGTGCAAAAACTAATACTTACCGCAATAGAGTAAATATAAAAATGCTACTTTACACAAAACGTGAGGAATAAGTCTCATGGTTTTAGTAGCAATATTCTCCTTCATCCTTTCCGTAAAAAGAGGATAAGTATATATATATCCCTTTCAAATTCGTTGAAATCAAGTTATTGCGATATTACGATATTGTGTGTATGTTATGTGTATCCACAAGTTATATCGAAATGAAGCTAAGTGAAGTTATTTTTACTCACGGACAACATGGATCGATTTATTTGTATTCAGTTGTTTTCTACGAGATACATAATTAATAATTAAAACCTTACATGACTTGGATACAAAGTCATCATCTAACGCAACATCACTTTTATAAATTATTCAGGCAGGTTCCTTGGCAATGAATGATAACTTTTTTGGTCTTTATTTACATCTGTATCAGTAAAGAACATTCTATTCATCATATCATGTTCATAAAGATTATATCCACTTTCGGCATAAAGTAAATCTTGGTAAAAACATTGACGCCTGAGGGAATTGTAAACCCGATTACCGAAAGAAATTATTATCGCTTTTTTCATCTTTATGAAGTTGGGTGAACTGTGGGTCTGAATTTAGGTTTGCGCCCCTTCCATTGAGAAATCCTGGATCCGTCATTTTCTGTTGTCCTTTTCGAAAAGGCTACTGGTGCTCCTAAATTTAACCTAGGTACACACGTTTACCAAATGCATTGTAAAATAAAACCAGCTTCTCAAATTCCTGTAAATTTTGGCCGATTTGAGAACAAAAAACACAAAACACTTGTTCGTTTATTTTTACATGTTGCTACTGGTTACGGTCACAGAAGTGGAAAAATTACTTATGTTTTTGATCGCTGCCGTGTTTTGCCTTTCACAACGGAATAATTCTCTTAAGGCCATTTGGTAATCTTGACATTTTATAAGATAAATGAATGGGTTTATGGTACAGTTGCAAAACACCATCAAAACTCCGAATTTGTAGTATGTGCCTTCAAAATTAGCATCATATCCAAGATTGTACATGAGATAGTAAACCTGATTGTTGGACCAACAAAGGATGAAGGAGACACCAACTAGTAAGAAAGTGTTCATAGTATTTCTTCTTGCCAGAAGAAATTTATCCGATTGGTTTCCACCATTGTCTAAATTAGAGTCGATTCTTCTGGTCAGCGTACACAAGATTCGCCCATTGCAGTACGTTAGAATGATTAACGGCCCAAAAAACTCAATAAATGAAAGTAAAATTCCAAAGATAGTGCTCATTAGCACACTTGGCCAAAGGTACACCAGACATTTCCCATGGACAACCTGAAATATTTTGGACTGCAGACAAAATACATTTTCAAATAATTTTTTGAAATGAGCGACAGAGAGCTAAATGGTCTTCAATTTATGCTGATTTACGTCTGTGCCATCTGTGTATACATTTCAACATTAATTAAAGTTTCATTCAATTTATGCAATTCCTTCATCTGACGTATTATTTGAGAAATTACCCCTTTCCTGCGTAAAATGATATAAAACTTTAAAAACTTAATAAAAACTTAAAATGTATTCATTTTGATGTAGCGCTATGAACCCCTGACAGGTTTTTTTTCCGCTCAGATCACGTTGTTGTGCTGTATTACATTCAAGGTTTTTCCGAATTCGATTTTTACCAGATCTGACAGATCTGATTACTTTAATAATTTCAGTGCAAAGTAACAAAAATGCGACAAGTATTGTTTATTATAAACATCAGAATATCAACAATGCAGCAGAATCTGCCGTCTTGCTGCATGTTTTTGAGCCGTATAAAATAAAGAATCTACTGTAGAATTACACAAAATGTAAACAATTAAAGAATATTTCCAGCCATTAATTTTGGTTTTCATTATTGCTCAATTTGTTCGAAACTGAAGGTGGAATAAGAGTTTGAATTTTACTGGTACTGAATAGATAATATTACACTAATTTAGTCACCATACATGATTTAATTGTGGTTGCAAGCAACACATGACCTTTCTTGTGTGAATTATGAAGTCAACCAAATCTGACAGATCTGACAGAAATGCAATTAGGAAAAACCTTGATTCTGTGGATTAACTCCTTGTGTGGCATACAGATCTGCCATCTGTGCGAAACAATACTTTTCTTGTATTCGTATTATGAAATTCCCATCAGTTTGGAAACGTACAGAACAAAAGAGGGAACAAAATAATTTCATGCTGCTTTTCTGATAAGCTATTGTTCCCAAACTGAATTTAATGAAATGCAGCGTTGAAACATGGCTCTCCTTCACAATCATAGAGTGTATGGTGGTAATGTGGCATGTTTCAGTTTTCCACTCGCATTAACTTGTATGCATCAGTCACATCGGCATAACAGCACGCACCCCAGCCTTTCTACAAGTTGGGGAGTTTTCTGGTAGCCTTTTGTTTCATATGCGACTAAGGCATCACAGGAATAACAATACAGATAATTTCTTCCAAGAAACCGGCTATATAATGCACTGTTTAGGATTTTAATGACAGAGGGGTGATCCTTGCAGGAGTTTTTACGGTCAGTGAAAATGTTTATTGAACAGACGTTTAAAATTAATAAATTAAAGCAAATGAAAACATTGTTCCAAAGGTAAGGCTACAGGCGTCACTTCCAGTGAATAATTTGTGTTCATCTTCTAACCTACCGGAGAATATGTAATTAAGGGAACCAGTAGGGTACAAAGTGTAACTTACACAGCGTGATTGTACAGGCAAGATTATGTGATGTTATGCTGAACTGTAACGGTAAAGCATAGGAGTTTTCTGCCTCCCCACAATTGTGGCAGCACCTGACGGGCAATAAATACAAGCTGCACTTCGTACCCTACAGATTGAATGGCAAATTACGGTGAAGTTTATTAAGCATATTTCTTCCTGCTAAGAAACAATTTCAAATACGGGTGAGAATTTTTTACATGTATATTCTTTTAGGTGATACTCGGCTTCTCCCAAATAATATTTATCGAATATTTTACGTGACTTTTACGTAATGACATTTGTAGAACCAAAATTGACGCCAGAGGCGCCCCTCCACTAGCCCAACCTAACCAACCCCGCTACGGTCCCAATATTTCTCCATTTTTCAGTTTCTTTCAGTTTCCTTGTTTTCTTTTGGCGATTTTTACGTAAAAATAGGTAAAAGTTGGCTTGCCCCCAAACGAGAAATCCTGGATCACAAATGCTAACACTAAATGTATAAAATATCCTGAGATAAATCTAATGCTGTCATATTACAAAAGCCCTGTATGAAAAATACAAAATAAAGTTTCCTTCAAAGCCCTGTGAGGAAATTTCAAAGTAACGTTTACTTCACATAACCTCTTAACTAAAGAGTTTTGAAAACTTTCGAAAACTGTTTAACAAAAACCTGAAGTTAAATTACTTGGAAAGAAAACTTCAGATTGCGTCACGCCCAAAATGTTCACCTGTCTTGAATACCTTGATGTGTTAATTAAGTGACGTTTTATATTTTGCAATACAGTTTAGATGTTTGAAATATAATGATAAAAATAATAAACTACACAACTACAAAACTCTTTTCAAACTCACAACTATGCTCAGAAGCACATTTCATGTTATTCGAAATGTTTATGCAGATGATTTAAGCGGATTTAAAAATAAATAAGACAAGTTATTTAAAGTTTATAAAACGAAAAATACAGCAAAGAAGCGAAAGAATTCAGAAACAAGAATGCCTTTCAGTCGAGGCCCCACCGCCCGCTTTACAAATAGTCATTAAAACGGCATAAAAATTAAAACATGAAAGAAATTGCAAGAAAACAGAAATTTGACCTTTTAATGACTTTGAACTTGTTTTTGACCTTGACCTTTTCCCTGACCTTGACCTCATTTACATGTCATAAACATTACAATACATGACATTGGCAAATAACTGTACAAATTGTGCATATTTTATTGCTGTGACCTTGAACTTGACCTGATGACCTTGGTACTCAATGACCTAGATATTATAAAAAATGTGCCTATATATCAAAAAATAAAATTCTAGGTCAAGCAGTTCAAAAGATATAGCCTGTACAGACACACAGACAGACAGACACACACACGCAACTGAAAACATTGCCTTCCCACATACACGGGTGGTAAAAATATGCACGTCAGCTTCTGTACATTTATATGACAAGTAACACAAGGAAGATACCAAATCTGTTGTAACATGACATCTGGCGTATACGAGACTCTCATGCCACCTAGCATAATACTGTAACATACTTCGGAAGCATGAAGCTGCATCAAACATGCCATACTCATGTCAAAAGTCTTGGAATTAATAAAGGATATCAAATCCATCCGAGGTGTTAGGGTTGTTGGAGAACAGTATTATTACAAAATCCAGAACAAGAAAATCGAAGTTGTAACACCTTATTCAATGACTGTGTACCCTTTGTGTGTTTTCGTCTCATGCGAGCTTTTACACGCACTTATGCACCAAGATCAAGCAATTCAATTCGTTATCACACAAAATTTTCATAACGAGAGAGCAATAATGGTGTGAATGTTTTATGATTTATTTGTTCGAAAATATAGACCTATTTAAGATGTATGCAGATACAAAAATATCTCAGCACGAAGGCCACAGTATTCAAAATAGTTATCCGTCAGCCCTCATCCATGGCGGAAAAGAACACATTAGCGATGAAAGCATGCAAATATGCTACACACCTCCCTTGGTCTTAGCCACGCGATTAATTTGAAACAGATGCAATACCTTTGTTATAGGAACGTGCATCGATGCAGAAATAGCACTGCCAGAAATCCAATTAATTGCAAATAAATGTGTAAATCCAGCACTTCTTAAAGTGTGTTTTATGCCAAATAGGATGAACCAGCTACAGGTACCTGTTAAATTAAAATCTTGCTTATAGACAAATTACTTTCTTGGTTGGAAAACTCTATAAATACGTAGATCTTTTTTGAATTACCTTTCAAACGTTAATGATACAATATTCCATGTAGACGAAATGAAAAGACCCCAGAGTGGAAATTGCGTATTCCAAAAACGACATTCCAATTCATCAAGAATTCCCGTATTATGTACACTATCTCTTGTGGTCAATGTTGTTAAAAGTAACACGATGGAGACAGCAAAATCTAGTAGACTCTGAAATAATTGAGACAGTATGGTACAAAATGTAAAATTCGTGAAGTGGCAGCCACTGGTACCCCCTGTTTTTGGACTTGGATGACTCAGCCTGTGGGTTTTCAAAGCTTGGGTGGATCTGTAGCTACCATGCTTACTCACTAGCATGCAATGATCCCAAGAATCACTTCTGAATTTTCACCCGCGTTTGCTTAAAACCAACGTGCACTGTATGTGGGTGTTGGCGGCCGTCTAAAACACTGTTACTGATGGGTACATCTTTTTTCTCTCGAGGTGCGGTTATGAACAAAATGTTTAACCATATTTGTTACACCGGAAAAAACTCAACTACCAAAACATGTGTACATTAAACTGAGAGAAACAAAATTAGTACCTAGGAATATATTACCGGTAAAATGATTTAAAATACCTGATATCAATCACGTTTTGTCTAAGGATAAATTATTAGTTTTAGTGACCAAATAAGAAAGTTAACATGTCTTAGAATTGATTTACACAGTTTTGTGCATTGGCAGATCTAGGGGGCGCAGGAGGCCCCCCACGGCCAAAATTTTCTTCATTTTCATGCAGTTTTTCTCGATTTATGGGCAAAAATAGGTGAAAATTGGGTTGGCGCCCCCCCCCTACGGGCTGGGCGCCCCCGTACGGGAAATCCTGGATCCGCCAATGGTTAGCATCAAAAAACATTTAAGATACTAACCCAAACAACTTGATTAATAGTCCTTGCACCTAAAGTTGCCTTGATCTTAAATACTTTATATGTTTTGTGGGATCTGGCACTTTAATGATCCAATCATCTTAGCTATTTATTTAGTTCTTAGTGATTTTGCCCCCTTTTCTCCCACCACACCACAACTTTGTCGCACACTAGAATTCGGCGCTCTATGGGGGAATGACCAAACATTTAAAATTTTCTTCCCAGGAGAAGCTGGGTTCGTTGATCATTACCACGATGGGAAGAAAGACAAAATCATTGATGAACCTTATTTTTCATACGATTCACCGAAGTTCTTTGAGTGAGTACAAATATATATAAAACGCTGCATTGCAAACTTTTCAAGTAAGCAACACACTTGAAACAATTTCTTGAAGCAAGCTTTAAAGTTTGTCTAAACGGTCTGTAACGGTGCTTGGCTGTTACAAATTCTATTCATTGTCTGAATAGTTGTCCAGTGGTTTGTATAAATCATAACGTTCCTAGTTCATAACAAGTGTTTCTTTTGATGGTAGTTTGTACAATCAACACTCGGATTTATTGTTCTTAATTTAAGTAGCATTTTCCCATGATATAAACCTGGTTTGGATGCGTGAATGGGGAACGTGGATTCAGGTTAACTCTGATGTGGGGCTGGACAAACCTCGTGTTATTTTTTTACAAGTTATTTTCTTTAATTTCATCTTTTTTTCTTTTGTTGACTATCGTTCCCATTCAGGGACCAGTGCGCAACCGTTTTACAGAACCATTCATTGAGATGACCGTGCCATTGGATCGTAAGGGATAAATTCTTTGATAAGTCTGTAATTTCATGTTTGTTTTTAGGTATAAACCTGAAGTTGTAGTAAATCCTGGTGATGAATTAATGACGACATGCATTTACAACACAATGACCAGACAAGAAAATACATATTGGGGAGATAGTACATTCTCTGAAATGTGTTTTGGAGTCTTTCTTTATTATCCTGCCGATAAAGGAAAGTAAGTGCATAAATAACGAGCAATGGCTCGAACAATCGTTTTCTGACTGGAAAAGTCATGTACTCTATTTGGGTAACGATAGCAAATCTCGTTATTACTACAGTAACAACAATAATAGTGCGTGAAATCCTCATGCTATAGGCCTACAAAACGAATTGTCTATCTTTCTCCAAGCCAGAGGAATTTGTAACAGCAGGACTATGAATCCAACAAACGGGAACTAGTTCCTTCGGTTCAGTGGTCCATCTTAGTCATAAAATACTAAACTATTATGTGCAATATTTCACTTTAACTTTTGAATTGATGAATTTAGAACAATTGTTTACACTTCAGAATTATCTCATGCATAACAGTCGGAGAAGCAGACTGTGTAACATCTGACGAATCTGAGTGTGATCTGGACAAGGTTGATGAAACAAGGGACGAATTCGTAAAGGGTCTGTACGAGTACTGCGACCCAACTGGACAAACTTGCAGCAAATGTTGCCTCTTGTATCTGACTTCTACTCTGAAAGGTAATCCTTGCTGGAAGGGAGTTATGAGAGAAACAACTCAGTTCGTTGTAGCTGACGGTTGGGATGACAGAAACGTCACCAGAATGCTGCTGAGGTGTGAACAACTACATGATCTTGATGCCCTTCTGATGGATGACGAAGATTTTACTGATGAGAAAGAAACAAATGCAAGCAACAAATCTATCGCACGTGTGGCAGTCATTGTTGCCGCAGTGTTTGCATGGTTTCTGTAAATTAGAGAGAGATATTTTATGCTGACTAGAAATAATTGTTCTTCATATATTAAAGTTTGCTGTTGCAAATTATTTTTGATTTGGTTTCAAAGATTTTAACGTTAAAGTTTTTGTCGGAATTGCTTTTTAATTTTAATATGTATTGCCCGATATTGTTTGACATGCATAATCAAACTAATGTCAATTTCCATCATTGTAAATTTAAAATCATCTTTGTCATTTTACTCCCGAATCTAGACACTCATATACATGTACATATTGAGACATAGCCTAATAAACATGATTTGATTTTAAACTGAACTCTTTTTTTGTAAGTGGCCTGATATTAATTATATTTACACTAGGTGAAACCCGTGCTTCGCACGGTTAGGGAATGCCAGCGTATGTGAAAGGTGAGACCGTCCTCTTCTCCCAGTCTATCTGGGCCCATTTGGGGGGGAGGAGGGGTGTATGTCTACTTTGCCAATTTGCCATTGAAGTAAAGGTAGGATTCAATTGGCATCCTGTATATGTATGTTTTGGTTTGTGCCGAATGCAATGGTGGTGACTTTGGAAATGTCAAATATTAGGAAAAACACAAATAATTCATTTAATATATTATTAACATTTATTGTCATTTATAATTTGATTTCAAACCATTTAACATAATA